>JAYKAV010003006.1:288598-298598 GCA_035582835.1 Phoebastria nigripes | reverse complement strand
AGAGAAAAAACAATAGCAAGTGAATTGTATTTACAGATATTAAACTAAGTTTACACAGCAAAAAAGGAATTAAGAAAAACAGGTTTTATTYTTAAATTCTGAGTTCAAAGTTACTCCTTGCAACTCCGCTCCATCTATTTCTAGTGCAATGTACAATGAAAAACTATTCCAAGTCAAAGTCACTCAATTA
Organism: Phoebastria nigripes; assembly: GCA_035582835.1. NCBI lineage: Eukaryota > Metazoa > Chordata > Aves > Procellariiformes > Diomedeidae > Phoebastria > Phoebastria nigripes. The sequence continues at coordinate 298,408 of JAYKAV010003006.1, read as the reverse complement.
ACAGCAAGGATGAACATAGCTTATTGTATCCGGTATTCACTGGTCATATTTAGCACAGTCTATGTGGATAATAAAATAGCACAGATCATGCAAAACAGGAGCAAAACATTTTCATGTTCTCTTTGATTGATGGGCATAAAGTGGCCATTATAAGATAGCATGCATTTTCAGTGCAGAAATGATACTTCAAAGGACTGAGTTTTCTGTCATGGGGCACCATCTCAGGAATCTGTTGCCCCAGTAAATCATCAACAGTAGGAAACCATACAGTTTCTATAAGTAATAATGAAAGTTGTGTTTCTTTATCTTTCTGAACTTTGACAGGGGACTACACTTCTTATTGTAGAACTGTCACTTAGCCCTTAAGGAGTTTTACTGATTTCTTCAGGTTTTCCCAGGTAGAGTAACTCACAAACACAAATAGGGAAAGACCTTCTGTGTAATACAAGGCAGGAGAGATTAGAGAAATGAAAAGAACCAAAGGCGTACTGAAGATAAATAAGGATGATTGATAAAATGTATGTAACTGTACAGTAGACACAAAGAAGAATGAACTCCTTGGTAAAATTCTGCACTCCAGCTCCTGCTGAACTCCAAAAAGAGCAGCTAGAACCATGTATATCCACGCCATCATCTGTAGAGAGAAAAAGCACTGTGCAAAGGCTGGAAGACTGGACTTTATTCTATATACAGGAGAAAATGCCTGACAAAGAACAGCCCCACAAGGTCTATAACCAACACGCTGTTTTAACCAATCAGAATATTCTTAAAAAGCTAGCTGTGGGGCAGAAAACTTTACAAGCACAGTTTTACCTGAGTGCTCATAGCTTGAAGCACGTAATTCACTGTTAAAAGGATTGTGCATAAAAGTCCATGAGTGTCAAAATGAGAACATGTTCCCTTAGACACCAAAAGGAACGCAGTTGCAGACACATTAAAACTAGCATCCTAGTGGACACAGCTCCAACAGGTCATAGGGAGGTCAGCTTTGAAGGAGAAATCCAAATGTAATATAAACATGGCATTGTAGGAACCAGACAAATCTCCCATAGCTTTGTCCAGCCAGCACTAATCTAGGCATCAGCTGTGGTGCATAATCTAAACAAAGGGATCAGTCGGTTCATACATCTGGAAGCTGTCATATTTTGGAGCCTCCTAACAGTTATGTGTAACTGAAACATCCACTTGCATGTAACAGCCTTTAGATTTGTTGAGCGGTCAAGAACTGTTACATGCATACGCTATGTAGTATTACTACTTTCTGGGGAACCACCACAAATAGTATTTAATAACAGGGCTTGGACCATCTCCTCCCACGGAAAAAGTAAATCATGAAAATGGATCAAGTCAGGGTGAGGAGCTAGAGTTTTCCTTAATGCATTCTCTGTTGAAAGCAAGTTTGTGTACCCATGGCTTTTAGAGTTCACTCTTGTCTGAATGCAGTGTCTGCTGAGGAATAATGAGAAAGGAAGGCCCGTTCTCAAAAAAAAAAAGACAGTCCACTTAGCAGGTAACAGGAGCTGGCAGCAGACCTCAAACCAGTCACCACCACCTCCACACAGCACCACAACTCCAGCATAAGCCAGCCCTACCACTGAGTTAGCTCTTCTACTTACCTACATTCCCCCTGTTCCTGCTCAGCAGCAGTGGCATGGGGACCAACAATAAAGCAATGTTGCTTTCAACTGTTCTATTTCAYTCCAGGATTTCTGTACCAAAATCTCCAAGCTCTCCGAACGACAGAAATGCCTTCACACCCTGTTCATAAGCAGCAAAATCCCCGGAGTGCAAGATGACACTCAAAGCTCAGAAGAGAGGAAGAGGGGGATGGTGCAGCCAAGGCACTGCCCTGTTTAAATACACGTTTCAACAGAGAAGGAAACAGACCCTTCCAAACAAGGATCTGTAGGGCACATTCTGGCACAGACATTGGCGACAGTGTGTTAAGTTTGGAAATAATAATGAAGATTAATTTTCTGCAGCCTTGAGTAAATTAAATGCCTCTAAAATCTGAAAGGCAGAAGGAACCGTGCAACCATGCACTTACAGCTTAGAGGGGTGCCAGTTCTACAGGATGAGATCCTCCTCTTGCCCTTCCCAGAAGAGGTAGAGCAGGGGCATGCTGTTAGTCTGCTGCGGCTTTGTACATGGGTAAAGGCCTGGCTACACTAAAGTCATTCCAAATTCTGCCACTACATTCAGTGAGTTCAGGATTTCACCCTTTACCTTCTCCATGACTAAACAACGGTCACATGCAATACCTTCATTAAAACTCTTACAGATGAAAAGAGGAATTTTAAACACCAAACCTGGGTTTCTTGTGATGTATGAGCTTTTCAGCAATGAGCACGAACTCTGAGCAGTGATGTGGACACCTGTCAAGATGGAACTTAACAGAGACCCCCAGTGACTTTGAATTTAATAGCAGGCCCTCCAAAGATGACAATCAAACATCCATATAACTAAAACCTTTCATCTTTTCTTAACAACTTTCAATACATGGAAACAGAGGGAGTTCAACTTCACAGGAATGTAACATCCACTGTCCTGATGTTTTTAGCCACAAACGTCACGTAAAGCTTAAATATTAGAATTTGATGTTACTTTTCAAAACAGAAGCATGGACTGAAATACTCTTCCACTTTGACTGGTAAACGTTAAAAGTAGCATGCTGCCCAGATGACCAACCTTCAGCCATCATGAGGAAACACCACTGTGACTTTCCCATTTGAGAAACCGTATTACAACTAACCATACTTAATTCAAACAGAACAGTGGAATTGGGAATTTTCCAGATAAACACCTTTCAATGAACTTTCACTAAGCAGTGAGGGACACAACACAGTGCAAGACAGTATTCAGAGAGAAGTAAGCTCTTATGTCACCTGATCCATATGGAACTAATGGATTTGGCGATGTGATCAGAGATAATCCCCCAGACTGCCACAGAGCCTACCAACACCCCACCTCAGATTCACCAGCAGAGTAACTTCTGCTCTTCTGCCATCTACTCTGTGTTGATGTGGCGATGCAGGTGCAAGAACGTCTAAAACAGTACTACTACGCTGCTGTGCACAAATGCACATGTTTGTGGGAGAACTGAATAATACCTGACTCGGTCAATTCCTGCTAACTGTACTCAAACCAAACATGTTACTCCAGCCCATTCACATAAATTTGTCTCCCTGAAACAACAAATTCACAAAGATCTGTTCCTTTACTATTCTTTTTTGTTTCTCCAAAGAATTCTAGTGTAAAGTTAACTGATGCCTTAGGCAGAACTTAAGAATAACTTTCCTCTCCACCTGCACTTGATCTTGCTGGGTTAAGCAAACTGAGAATCTGTGGAAATAATACTGGTTCCCGCATCACTCACACGCTTTCCTCATTTTCACCTCATTCTTATGTTGCATGGGTAGATTAACGTATTTCAAGATGGGTCAGTCATAAACACTACAGTAGAGCAACTTGATTTTTGCCCCTTTAGAGTGAAAGTAAGCAATACTACACATAGCTCAGATCTTCACTTACAGTTTCTGCCATACACACCCAGTCCTAATTCACTTACAGTTACTTTGTTCCAAGTACCAAAGCTGAACTATGTGGTTACTGAGGCATTTTGTTTTCCCCGCAGGCTGTCCTATCCCCACCTGTATCACCCAACTTCTCCCTTCAAACTGGCTTAAAGAAGAGTTTGGTTAGAGCTTGGTTAGCTTTGTGAAGAGGGCTACTTAAAAAGGGAAAGGTTTGACTGAGCTACAGCTAGTCAAAAAGTGCAGAAAGCAAGAAAGGAAGGAAAGAACACCATGATCTTCAACCTCTTAAAGAAGAAAAAGTAATGAAGAAAGTGAGGGGAAAAAAATCCCAAGACAACGGTGACATGAGTATCAAGGAACAAGACTAGACCATCTCTCCCCTTATGAGCTGCTCCAATTAACGCCATTCAAGGCATTGCAGTAGCCAAATTTCAAGCTCCACTTAACAGAACCTTCTCTGGAATCACAAAACTACCTTCTTTCAGAAGCAGAGGCTGTGAATTTACATGTGTGACTGCTGTTCACACACAGGGTCTTAGAGTGCCTATTAGAGTGGTAGCAAAAAACATAACCAGTTATAGGCATGATTTCTTTTCCATCCAGAGTACTTTCTAGCTATGAATGGATGTTTCTAAAAGCACATCTGTGTCCAACAAAATTCAGTCACAGAGGAAATCAATGCAAAGCCCTTTTTGTTCTCTCAAGGGCGTACGATGTATAAAGATGCTAAACAGTCTCCACAACTCCAGTATGCATGGACACCCACATATAGCAGTTCAACTAAAGCTGAATGGCTGCGGATAACAGAACTGTCGTTAAAATGCCAGTCCAGAATTTGTTTGCTCAAGAAACTAAAACAAGCATCCTCCAGCAGCAAGGTATGCACACGGGAATGACAGACTTGCTGATGGGTTGAGGGGAAACAGGTATGTGTCCCAGTCAAAGACACCAGAGAGCAAGACTACCAGACAGGAGCACGGATTGAGAGCGTACTATGGGACACACAGTAACTGAAGTGCTCTGAACAGCAGCCAGGGAAGGATTGTGGGGATTTTTTTTTTTTTTTAAAAAAAAAAAAAAAAAAATTTAAAAAAGCTACTCTACAACACTTAGTGCCAAGAAACAATCTGAGAGGAAAGCCACTTTGTTATCAGGAGGCTCACAGAAGGCCAAGAGTGCTGGCACAAATTCTGAAGGAGGAAGACTACTACAGGAAAACTGAAAGAATGATGTTTTGGAGATCTGGTTTTTTTTTTCTCTCTTTGAAAGTTTGCCTACCAGGTGGGCTTCTAAACTTCTTATGTAAATATTTCAGCCATAATAGCTTCAGGCCCAGACTACCAATCATTTATCTTGGAATGTGCATGGTCTTAAAACTCATTCAAACTTCACTTCACTATTTTTAATTGTGTTATGGTTTTAAAGCAACCATTTACTTCCAGCAAACTTCAGTGCTGTATTATTCCATGTTCTATGGTATTCAGAAATACACCATATAAAACCAGTCTCTTTATGTAAATACTGCCAATTTATTCAGCAGTAATAACTGTAAAAAGCTTCAGTAGCAAATCAAAACTGTTACTTGAAATATATTTCAAGTAATCTACCATATTTGACCAACATTGCCCAGGTCATTCAAACTCCTGGTAAACAAAAAGTAAAGGCAAAAATAAGACAGCTATTTTAATAAACAGGGCAATTCAGCCACTGCTTCCACTAAAAGAAACCTTCATCTAAAGGGTCCGTTAGCATAATAACCTCCACAGAGTGTACTTTAAAGCTGCTAGGACCAGGTGCATACAAGCACAGAAAAACGAGTTTGGTCATTACTTTCCACTTCTGCATAGGAAGAACAGCATTTTCCATACTATCTCTTTCAGTAGCTGTTCCATCTCAAATTCTTACTCTGCACTTCTGTCTGTAGTTTAGCAACAGAAATATGCAATTGCTATTTGTTAGGTTTATTTGCATAACATCCTGGTTCACGAGCAGAACATTTACAGAGTCTCTACCAAGAAAGCACATTTTAGCAAGCCCTTTTGTGTAGATGGTCACGTAGTGCTAGATTGGGAAGACCAGAAGTTAATTCAAATCAAATCCAGAATATTTTATTTCATCTTAATCAGCTAGCCTTTTTTTGCGGTCTAGAAATGCAAGGGTTTCTAAATGCAGAGKTTTAATGCATTTTTTTACATTATTTAATTCTGACATGAAAACTAAACTCAATAGATGTGAAATTACATAGATCAACTCTGTACAACCAGCTGCATTATGAATTCATCTTGGCCATAAAAACCTCAGAGATCAATTTCAACTAGATTTTATAYCAGGGACTTTCCCCCCTCCCCCCTCCATGAAGCAATAATGACATGAGAAGAGGTCAGTGCAGCAACCGAACTAAGTGGCTATTTAGCAAATCATATTTTTTCCTTGAGAACTGCACTTTTACTGCTGGGCCAGTCATACAGGCATCATCAGCAAGCAGTTTCTTGGTATTACATGGTTACAAAAAGCACATGGTGTTAATGGGATGGGATCACCCTCCCAAGTAAGTGAACCCCAGCAATATCAGGGTAATAAACCTCAGGGAAACATGCTGGATGGAACTGCAATCACGTACACTTACAGAAAAGCAGAGACAAAACACATATGAGCAAAAATTGACAAAATAAACTCTGCCACAACAACCTCACAAGGACTTAAAGAAAAAAGAGTGGAGGAAAAAAAGGATGTTCACAATCGTTTGCATTAGTATTTAAGGTACACAGGACCTAGTGACCAGTAGAGACTCTGAATGCACATCTCTGCCTATGGATGGGATCCTGCAGTGCCTGCTGTTTCTCAGGGCTGTTGGCAGCACATCTCATCATATTTTGGGCTCCTGGACTACATGGACCAAAAAAAGTTCAGTCGGTAACCCATTATTCCCCAAAACAGAAAAACCAATACTCGCTAAATGACCTGTGAACCTCACCCTGACCCCAATACGGCTGTCATCTACAAGGATGGCATCTGGTCCTATATGCTCTAATGCATCCACAGGGCTGGACAGACCACCTTCGTAACAGCCGCTAACTTTGCACTCAGCACTAGCTTTTCCACACACGCACATACAGAGAGCTATTTAGTAATGATTATTTATGCAGCCCTCCATATTAACTTTTATAAGCCAAATTCCGCTGCAAGCGACTTTGACATAAACCCAGAGTAACTACTGCAGTCAAGGAACTCTGTTTTCACGTCAACCCAGCTAACAGGGGAATGTGATGCTAAGTAAATAATATTTTCTCCGAGGAAAAAAAAACAAAACGCCAAAAAACCAAACCCAAAACCCCCGGCAGCCTGAAGCCGTGCCTCTCAGAGCAGGGTAACCCGCCCGGGCTGGCTGCCCCACTCCCTGAGGGACACACGGGGCCTGCGAGGGGGGCGCTGGCGACACCGCTCTGCTCACCCCGCACCCCCCGTGTTTTTGTCCAGGGTGGGGGGTGTCCGTTTCGAAAGGCAGCCCGCGAAGCCCCGGCCCGCCGGTACCGCTCCTCTCCTTTACCAAGCCTGCCTTCCTACGGCGGCGCCTCCGGGCTGGGCCTGGAGGAGGCGCCCCCCCGCCCCGGGCACTGCCTGCGGCCACCCGCTCCCGGCGGCCCCGCTTCGCCTCGGCAGCCTTTTTTGTTTTTTTCCTTCGGTCCTCTCCCTCCTCTTTTTTATCCCCCCCCCCTTTTTTTTTTTTTACCTTGAGACAAACGCTCCCCCCCACAGTTGAAAGCTGTCCAAAAACAGGACCACACACAGGCACCCGCCCCGCCGCGCCGCGCTCCTCACCGCCCACCCCCTCCCCCCGCCGCCGGCGCACGCACTCCCAAAATGGCGGAGGGGCGCATCCCGGCAGCGAGGCCGCCTCCCACCGCCGATGGGGACGCAGAGACCCGCCGCCCGCCGCCCTGCCGCGCGGGGAGACGGGCCAGAGGCGGCGACGCAGGGTGGCTGGGGGCGACTGGCCCGGCGCCCCCCGCGGAGCGCGCCGCCCGCCTCGACAACCGCCCGCCCCGCGCCGCGCCGGCTTCCCCGCCGGCAGCGCGGCCCCCGCCAGCGTCAGGCCCTCCTCGGCATGCGGAGCGGCCGCTGTGCACAAACGTACACACGCAGGCACTGCAGCCTCCGCCGCTCAAGCTGACTTCACCCGGCCGGCCAGGCGGGGAGGGACGGGTCGAGGTGGCAGCAGAAAGAGGGGGACCCCGAACTTACCTTCCACCCACAGCTCCTCCACGTTGGTTTCGAGATTAGCTGCCCTTAATCCTACAGCGAAAGCCCCAAATATCAGCAGGCCGACAACCAAAAACTTCCCGCAGTTTTTCTGAATGTAACAGCCCAGTTTAAATAACAGTCTCTGAAACTTTGCTCGCAGCCACAGCGGCGCTTTCCGTCCCGTCGCCTTCCCCTGCAAGGCAAGAAGAAGTCAGTAGTTGAGGGGCTGCAGCAGGCCGCCGGACGCGCGCCTCCTCGCCCAGGGGCACGCGGGGAGAGCCCCCCAGCCCTCCCACGAGCAAGACGGCTCGTGCCCCTCAGGGCACAMTCCCAGGCAGCGTCCCGGGGAGCAAGGACGTAGCAGCGCGAGCAGCTCGGGCGAGCGTCCTTCCAGCAGGGCCCTTGCCCCACGGCCCTGCCGGGCAGCCACCCTGATGTGGGGCGCGCGCATAGGCCGAGATGTACCTGCTGGTAGCCCAGGCCAACACACAGGTTGGGGGTGACACCACCACATCAGAGCCCTGCGCCCTTGCCTACGCTGCCCACCGCGCTCTTCACACGCCCAAGGCACCGCCAGCAGCTCAGGCTGCAAAGCACTCACACTGGCAAGACCCGCGGCTCCAGGGCAGAAGTAACCACTGCCGATGAACCTCAACAGCCACAAGAAAGAAAAAAATCCCTTTTCCTGTTCTCCCTAGATTTCTGAAAGGGGGGGGGGGGGGCGGCGGTGACGGGAAGCTAGTCGGTAGCAGTTTGCTGCCGTTCCCCCCATTCCCAGCTCCTAGCAGGGGTTTGGTGCCGAGGCAGGACCCACGTGGTGAGCAGCGCTGCAAGATCAGAAGCAATTCATTTCCATAGAGTTTGGAGACGCTGTGTGATCTGAATTAGGAAGTAGAGCAGCCATCTGTAAGTTACGACAATATTTGTGAACGGAAGAGGGCAGCCACATGGATTTTTTTTTTTTTTCCTCCTCCTTTCCCCCTTCTTACAAAGCCCAGAAATCCGCTCCCTGAAGTGAAACCATCCCTGCAGCAAGGCAGCGTCTCGGGGTTGTTTACTTTGAACATTTTTTGGCCGGCGGAGATTGGCGGCCGGGGCCCTCCCTCCGCCCCGCCCGGGCCGGGCTTGCGGGGCGCTCCGGCACCCCCAGCCCTTCCCCGCCAACACCACCGCCGCCGCTCCGTGGGGACCGGCGCGACCTGCGCGGCGGAGTTACAGTGGCAATGTGTTTATGGCCCTCGCTTCCCCTCCGACCGCCGGGGGAAGAAAACCGCTGCAAGCTTTCTCTGCTGGGGGACCCCCTCTCCGAGGGCAGTCGCCGTGCCGGCGCTCGGCGGAGAACTTCACAAAAGCACAACTTCTGCCAAGAACGCGGCCGCCCGCTTTCTCCCCCGTCCCGGCCGGGAGCGGGTGTTGCCGAGGTCGCTGGGCGCTACGAGGGGACGGAGAGGCGGAAAGGAAGCGCGGGGGGGGGAGCGGGGGAGCGGGCCAGGGGCTAGCCGGGAGCGAGCTGAGGCTGTCTCGGGAAATTTTAGCCGGAGGAGTGCTCCGCAGCGCAGGCACGCAGCAGGGCAGGCACAGGCGAGAAGGGAGAGAAGGAGGGCACTCTCTCCCGCACTGAAGAGTCACAGACGTCCCTCTCTTTTTCCCAGCATTTTATTGGTGGCTGTTTGATTTCCATCTCCTCCTTCCACCCCCGCGAGAAAACACACCACCTCCCTCCTCCCCCGCCGAAAAACAGCACTAGCACTAGCGTGTATCTCTGGAAAAAAGAGGGAGAGATTGAATGCACCTTTGAGATCTGCTCCAAGGCGAAAGCCGCATCGCAGTAGCTTGGCCGCTGCAGATACTCCCGGTCGGGCGCCGCGGCGCGCCGATTCCCTCCTGTCCTTCGCCGCCTCCCGCCGCCGCTCCTCGCCGCCCGGCCGGGGTGGCCGCCGCCGCCCGCACTGCTGCTGGTCTCCGGCTCCGACGCGTTACCGGCCGAGGCCATGTTGCCGCCGCCGCCGGCGGGACGGGGGAGCTGCCGCTG
>JAYKAV010003006.1:243501-281456 GCA_035582835.1 Phoebastria nigripes | reverse complement strand
GGCCCCGCTGCCCCGGCCCCGGCCCCGGCCCGGCCCCCGCCCCGCTGCTCCCCCCGCAGCGCTGCAGAGCGCACAGGTCTCGTTCAGCTTCTGCTTTTGCTCTCTTCTCCCACCTCGGTGGGTTTCAAGAGGAGGGCGAGTGTGAAAGGTGCCAGGTGGTCGGCTGCGGTTTCATTGTCAAAAGAGACACATAGTTGGATGTGTAGAGAGAGGAGAGAGAAGCAGAGTTTTCTTCTGGCTGCTGAGTGCCCTGCACTGCACCTGATTTAGTATGTTTGGTTCTGGAAGGTTTATGCCCGTCCTACTCATTTTTGCTAGAGGTCACTAGAAAGTCAGCTTTCAGGTGGTGAAGCAGCGCAAAGCAACAAAGTTAGCTCCAGTGAATAATACCTGAATGTTACTGGGGATGAACACAGTGATTTTCTTTTTTAAAAGCAGCATTTTCTTCAATAGTACAGACAGGATGTAATCACTGTTTTTAGGACCCTACCTTTTTAGGATCTTGTGGTGGCTGAATATCATTACAGGATCTGAGAGAAGTGATGTCAAGTGCTGCTTCTGGATCAGGGCACACTGCAAGGAATAAATGATGTGTTTGGGAAGACATGTCACTAATTGTATATGGAAGATCCTTTTCCTCTAGTCAGTCACATTTGATTTGCTATCAGATTTGGTATATCCACAATGTATTTTGAGAATAAAATGTATTCCATATTGCCGTAGTCTTGTGTCCAAGCTGCCAGTTATTTCTGTTTGCGATACATTTAGAAAACGTGCTTTGGGTTCAGTGATTTCACACGACATTTTTGGATACCCTTTAGCCATGTTTTATCTATATTGCTCCTGTTAGAGAATTCCACTAATAGAAAATAACATGTATCTTACAGTCATATGATCACTATCAAGAATATATAAACATTATATAAGAAAAACTGTTAGGAAACATCTCACAATCAGATTGCATTGAACAGCCTAACTCCATACATATCCTTATCTGCATAAAACCAGACGAGGCATCAAAATAATGAGAAAGAAGGATATTTTGCCTACAAAACTGTTATTATTTTTATGTGACAGAGAGGCTTGTGTCAATGATAAAGAGTTGGAAGAGCATGGGAAAAGATATTTTACAGGATTTTTAAAGAGTACATGAAAAACATACATCACTTTTTATGGCCTCACTGATCAATCACAGAGTTAGATTACTGAAGCAAAAGACAGACAGCAAGGGTAGAGGGTGCATAGATGTCATGCTTGTAATCCCCTAGTCTGTCCTCCCACCCAACACATTCAATCTTAAATTTTCCAGAGAAACTCATCATAACTCCTGATAATAAGTTCCAGTGGTTTCTGACTCCACATATTGGACAGGATAGCGTCCACAGTGCCTAGCCTAACCATGCCATGTAGCCACAGAACTGTTATTTAAGCTGGTAGGAGGCAGAATAGTGGAATAGTCACATAAAGAATCAGCAATTATCCTGCTAGGGAAGAAAAGTGGGGTAAAGCAATGCAATATGTAAGTGTGTGGTTTTAGAAAGAGTTGTGCAGTACAGACAAAGAATTAGAAACAATAAAAGAATTGGGATGTTAGTGCGAGTTAGGAAGAATCAGAGAAAATAACCTGAGAAATATAAGACTCCTCACTTGTTCAACATCAAAAGTACATCAGTGGTAAATACCATAGCTTTCATTGCCTCTTTCTTTCACCAGTCTAATTCCTCCAGTGACTTCTGTACTACCCAGCAAACCTGAGTCTTCAGCACCCCATGGCACTAAAGTTCCTAATGTGTTCAGAAAAAATAGCATAGTCGGTCATGAACTGTCCAGATATGTGACACAAAGGAAATAAAAAAAGAGACATGATCACCCAGAATATTTCAGAAGAGGAGGGCAGAGGTAACAGTGTCAGTTTCTTCACTCTCTGATGGAGCTATCTAGACAAAGATGTTACATATAGCTGGGAGATTAAACCAGGGAAGAGTTACTTCATAACCATCCTGTTTTCCATACTATTTCCCTAAGCACCTCCTACTAGACTCTGTTGGAGGCAGCATGCTGGTCAGGCTGGGGCTTCGCATGACACAGTGTTTTTATTTATGGTCTTATACAGTAAATAGTTTGGTATTTTGTCTGTAACTTCACTAAATTATTATTTGCTAATAGTAGCTATTACTAAATGGTAAGTAGCCATTTACATCTGTATATGTACACCTAATGGAACTCCTGGGGAAAAAAATAGATCAGTTACTGTGCAACCTATACTCTCAACAGAAGTAATGATTATAGTCCATTGACAGGAACCGGTGAAAATGATGGGGAGCAAAATTCATAGCCTGGCAAGCATGAACCATCATGCTGTCCTGAATAAGTAGAAATGACTGTGTGCACTCCCATTTGCAGATCTAATTGTCTGGAAGTGGTTACTCAAGTGTGAAAGCTCAGGGGCTTCTGGTAGGTAGTTCCCAATGGCATCTCTCACACAGCTTCCTAGCACAGACAGGTAACCCTACAGTGGCCAGTGCTGCCACATTTACTCTACCGATAATTACAAATAATAATTTGGAAGTTCATTCTGGTTCTGCTTGGATGTCAGTGCTTCACAAGGGAAGGGAAGGGAAGGGAAAGTGAGAAAATTAAGCCAAAGCTGACTTTGCTGCTGAAAACCAGATATCCTTTCTCTAAGCAGGATCATGCTGCAAGATCTTATCCTATTTTATTCCCCTTTGCTCCTATGCTAATAAAGACCATATTTCAGTCTAATTCTGTACTTTCATTCTGAGGTTGTAACCACAGGTGGTGCTGCCAAGAAAACCATTCTGAACATGTGACAAGGCCACAACGTCAACGACCATGTGTCACACCTCCATTGGAGACAATTAAGGCAGAGAGCTAGCTAAGATTAAGAGAGCTGTTTCCTAGTCTTGCTAAGTTCAGGGCAGCCTCATGCCTGGATGACAGAATCTGGTACCAAGTACCTGCAGGTCTGATGCTCAAGTGAAGCATGTTTCCAACATTTTTTTTTACTAAAAGAGTCCCTTATTACTTCAGTGTTGAACCTCATTATCAAGAAAATGAGTGTGGAGTCCTCATCACCCAGCACTTTTAAAGTCCCATGGTTTTCAGCCYTGAGCGTGTTCATCTCTGGAGCAGAAAAAGGAGAAAGGAGAGAGGGAAAAGGAAGACACTGACTGCTTTGCTTTCATTTGTTATGGAGAGGGGAAGCACAGCTGTGGATATAAGTCTGGTAGTCCTTTGCTACTTGTATCATGAGTATCTTGCAGACGGTGATTTAAGAAAGCCTAGGAAAAGAGATGTTCCTCATGATGCTCCACAGCTCATCCAAATGGTGTGGAATCAAGGCTCATGCACAGTACTTCTCCCTACAGACCCTCCACACTCCTAGTGTGGAGTTTGCCTTATTTGCAAATGTGGCATTTTTTCCCTTGTGCTTAGCATAGAACCCACTATAATCCCCAGATCCTTCTCTGTATTATCCTTCCCCAAAGCCTTCACTTTAAGCATGTCTATATGTCACTGGAAAACAGTTCTATTCCACCTTTTTGTATCATATTCAGCTGTTATGAAATCTCATTATTTTCTTAGCCACTTTACTTTGGTATCATATTGCAAAGCTTTCCAGTAAAAGTTTGGCAATCATCAATGAAAACATGAAATGTTTTACCTTACCTCTGTTGGGCCTTGTTAGAAAAAATATGCTTGTTAATCTTGCAAGTGAACCCAAAATTCGCTGACTTAATTTAAAGATACTGCTAAAAAAGTTTTTGATTAAGAGTAGTCCAAAAATTAATAAGGGTTGGAGCTCAGCTGCTGGGAATTAGCCCATCTTCTGTATGCCATCAACAGTATATGATTTACATTGCTAATTCATTGAATAAGTAAAACTGATGGTTTAGTTTCAGAATGTCAGTTTCAGAAGGGTACAAGACCCAATGTCATATCAAGGATTCCCATCATACTAACAGAAATGTAGAACTGAGGGAAGCTCTTTGCAGAGAACAAATAAGTGGTCTCCAGGCTGCACTCTCAGGCCATCCCTGGCCTAAGAGGTTTCTCAGGTTTATTGAGCTAATTAACCTAGCACATAAGGTTTCTGGTGTGTTCATGCAGGAAATACAGTGGACACTCAGAAAGAATGCAAGTGACAGAAGGCAAAAGAGAGGCAGATCTTCTGCATAGTCTCTTCTTTTCCATCAGCCTCAAAGCTGGAGCTGTGAAGTTTCGTATGTGTGTGTGAGCGTATGTGGCCTTTTGCTAATCCTACACATCAGTCTAAAGATATGGTGCAAACTCTCCATGGGACCAAAGATTTCATGTGGTGCAGAAAAGCAACAGAAGCAGCACCATGAATCTGAGTGGTTGTTAGGAATCTGTCTGGACCCAAGAAATGGATTCACACCTTGTACTTACTGAAACCATGGTGATAAATGAGGGTTTGGGATGTATGGTTAGGAGGAAGTGTCAAAGAGTGTGTTAGTCTTTGAACATCCTGTTTCTACAGCAGTATTTCCCAGATCCATACCTCTCCATGGGAGAGGGAGGGACCCCCCTTACAAGGGGGACTTGGAACTTAGTGAACAATCCCCTGGGAACAGTAGTGGCCTCGATAAGTCATGGGACTCTGCTAGGGTTTTGCTGACAGGTCATTCCTACCTGTCTGCCGCATGAAGAAGTGTTATGGAAGGGCTAAGCAATCTGCTCTTCTCCCTATAGTACTTCCTAGGACACTGGTAGCCATCAGGAGCAAGGGGATTTCCTATGCCATCATTTGCTATTAACTGTACTTTACTCTACATTCAGAATAGAGTAATGATGGTGTTGGGATGTTGGGGTCACATGTGCTAAAGATATACCCAAGGGAAGTTTTGTAAGTAGTTGTGATTTTTTAAAATTGGAGCAAGTGAAATAGTTGGGAATCTAGGCAAACTCGTGGGTACACAAGCCTTTCTTCAGCTCTGAAAGAATAGCAGCAAACTTCAAAGTTATGTGCAAGTTAGGAACAGTGCCTGTGAATTTAATTATGCTGAGTTTAATTAGAAATGAGAGGAAAGGTATTTGGGCCTCTGGAGTAGAGAGGTGTTAAGAGGTGTTATCTCCTAAGATAGTTGAGAAATGGGTAATTTATTGCCTGGGGAACACACAGAGGTTTTTGGAGGGAGCTGGAGGAGAAAACGGAAGAGGGGAAGTATGCCTTAAAACCACTAATGAATCCAGGATTTCTCGTGTCTGCTGTGGTTATGAGTTTCAGTTCCCAGGTGCATCTTTTGAAGGGAGTTTTTAATAACAAAAGGGTTTGTGCGCCCAAAAGCTATCCTTTTCCCGCCAGCTGTACAAGTTGGACTAATAAAAGATATTATCTCTACCTACACATCTTCTCATTTTAACAAACTGGCAGCTCAGCTACAGAAAAGTCCAGTGTGTCTGAATGCCAAACTGTTCGGAAGAAAGCCTAACTTTCCTATCCTCTTGAGGTTTTTAGTTGTTCAACTATAGATGGCAGGACAGAAATCTGCTTTGTCCTTTGCTGGTGTGTTTAGGCCCTGAAGCATAAGAACTGAAAGACTGCTTTTGGCATTTCATCCCAGCTAAGTTAGCTGTAGAGTTTTTCTCCCCAGATGAATGCCAGCTATTTGCCTCAGTAACATTATGAAGTTGTGTTTTGCATGGTTTCTTTGCCTTTTCATTTTGTCAAGTACTTTCATGTTCCAGTGGGGAAGAGCAGCCAGTTAGTCTTCTCTACAATATTTAATGAGTCTGGGTAAAAATACTGTATTATAAATTGTAACCCAAGACACTCTTGTGGTAGAGTATTTCCTCTTAAATAACAATGGAAAAATTTTGCCTTTTATTTTGTAAAGTAGGGAAGGAATGCACAGAGAAACTCTCTCTTGCTTCCCCCAAGAATCGTGCATCACAATACACTTTCTACATTTATTTTGGCAGTTTTGTTTTCCTTATTAATGATATTATTTAATCTACTAGCAAATGAGTAAATGAAGTCTTAGCACTCATTATGCTATTACACTAATACAAAAGTACATTGTAATGCTCTGCTACTAAATCTTTGCTAAATGTGAAACTTAAGAAAGCATCCATATTAGTGAAGTTCAATGACATATGCTATTGAGCATTCTGTACTCATCTGTAACAAATTGTCTGGACAAATAGGCTAGGATTCACTACTCAAAGGCACACGTATAAATGCTTATGAATCTATTTTTAATGTTTACTCATGTTTCCATATCTCGTCATTATTGCTACTATTGCAATTGGGCTTTGTTTGGAAAAAAGTTATTTTCCTTTCTGGACAGGTGGCTGGAGCTTCTGCCGTTTTGCAAAGGGCTATTTCCAGCTTTCACTGGTAGTGGTAATAGTGCTTCTTCCAGTTCGTCGCCGACCTATGACTTTTATATTCTTTTTACACACTGTGTTCTTGATTTTGGGAAGGGCTTAATTTCCTCCACTTTGGAAGCAGCCAGGAACCCCTCTGCAAATAAACAAACAAACAAGAATCTGCTTAAAAACCTGGGACTTCACATAGCAAAGGTGAGTGTTCATATCCTGGTAAAATTAATGCTTCTAAAAGACCTGTGGTGGTCCCATTTTGAGCAATAATTCAGTTGCAAGCTGAGGCTACAGGATATCTGGATGGAAGAGCTTAGAAAAACACAACCTTTTAGAACCATGGGCTTATTTCCAGCTGCGTTGACTTCACTGAGAATTAATTGCTCTTGAATAAAGTAGTGCTGTTGATTTACTCAGCAGAACTCTTCCATCTGGGTGAGTCCTAGTATTGAGAGCTGGTAAAGAGTTCATTGCTGTTTTCAAAACCAGTAAAGCTGCTCATTTTGACCTGTTCATGGGTTATGTAAGAAATAGTCTCAGTTCAGAATCTGTGAACACTCGGAAATATCTTTTCTTCTATTCTTTATAAAGAATATTTTTGCAAGCCAGGTGCCTGTATGCTACCAACAGAAGATATCTGCCTAGAGTGAAGATTCATGAAACATAGCAAATAAAGTAGAGCAGTATTTTCAAATCTCCAGCTAGCAGCCATTGTAGCCTTTTATATTTAGTTTGAATATCCTATATAAAAGCTGCGTGGGCTGAGTGACACAAAGTTAAATTTTAAGCCACTATACAATGAATTGTACTGAACTGTACTTTGAAAACTGTCCTTGTCTGCTGACCTACATAATATCATTAAAGCTTCTAACCCATATTTTCATGGCGTATTACTTCAAAAGAATGCTTTAGAACATGAATTGCTTTAGATAATTAAAGAGAAATGAAATTGCCTTCTGGCATACTGCCATGGAGTACATCTTTAGTTACAGGAAATAAATTCCATTCTCAGAATTAGCTTTTTTTATTATTGCCACCATTGATTTGACAGTGCCATGGCCTAGAGCAGGCGTCACAGGAAGGTTGACAAGATCAGGGAATGTGAAGAAACGCCTCTTGCAGTGTGACATCAAGAGGAAAATGTATGCTTTGGTTGAGGTTATCACTGTCAGCACCATGGAGCTTTGTAGGTGAGGATCACTGTGATAGTAGAAATGGGGGAATCAGACCCGTCAGGTGTAATGAAGCCTGTACAGTCTTATGGGTGCTAAGTGTCTTTTGATTTGAGATTATAACAGCTTGATATCAAAGTCTGTGCAGCTGCTGTAGGTTAAAAAAACAAACAACTCCCTCCCCGACTTTGTCATTAGGAAATACCTCTGGAGAGCAAACAAAAGAATGGTGTCTCATTAGTGGTAGATGTCAGGGAACCACATTTTCTTTGGTTTTGTTGACACATTGCTTTCTTAAAAGCAATCACCCTCAGTTATAATGGATTACTCGACCAGGAGGAAAACTAATCCTCCTCTTTAGCTGCCAATCAGGGCCAAAGAGTGTTCCAAGAATTCCACAAGATGACACTCTTAGCAAAATAAGAGTAGTTTGGGGAAATCCTTCGCCTTGGTTGCCTTGTGAGGGAGTCATGATTTACAGGGGTTTCACATTGCTCTGGAACCATTACCGAGATTTCAGCACCTGCGTCATAACAGCAACTCTTTTTTTTTCTTCTTTCATTAAGGAATATGCTGTTGACCTACAAACCAAGCAAAACTATCGTGCAAGTTATATATGTATCACTAGGGAGTAATTGTTAACTCTTGCTATGTAATAAATGTCTTTTTGGAACAGGCTTTTCTTATATGAAAAAAAAAGTAGGAAATACACCAAGTAAAAATGAATTCAAATCTAGAATTCCTAATACTTCATTCTTAGCAATCGCAGTAGGTGATTCAACCACCTTGGCTGGTTGAATCACCCTGATATTTGTATGAGACAAAAAGGAAGCTGTTCTGAACCTGTGTTTTCTGATGTTAGTTGGATAAAAAGCAAAAAAAAAAAAAAAAAAAAAAAAAAAGGCAAATGTATGATAATCCATATTTTTCTTCCACAATACCTGAGAAATGTGGATACCACAACACGTAGGCCCAAACATATGAAGAAAAGTTGAGTGATATAACTTGTTACCCAAGCTGTAGAATCAAAGTTTTTACATCCCTTCCTCTTCAAAGTATAAGCAGGTTAAGGGCAGGATGCCATCATCTTCTCTCACAGAAAACCTTGGAAATACTGAATTCATTGGAGCAACTTGCAAAACAGGGTGCTCCTTTAGCCCACAGTGAAAACTGAAATTTAAAAATCAAGGGMTGCTTTGGTTGCTGTAGTTTGGGGTTTGAATGCTAAGGGTAACAATATCTTGTTTTGAACTGACAGGCATAGGTGGGAGACGGGACAGGAGCTTTTAAAACAGTTTTGTCACTGAAGCCAGCACCTTTTGAAATTAACACAAGTAGCCTCCAGGCCACTCAAACCTACATGTGATTCCTTTTTACATTTCTTCTTCTCATGCCTATTCCCCACATGTCTCTTTCAGCCTGCTGCTGGGGGAAAAAAAAAAAAAAAAAAAAAAAGAGCAAAAAGAAACGGGGGGGTGGTGGGGGGGGAAAGAGTGACAAAAATATCTATGAGTATGCCTGAGCCTTCTCAAACCCTCCAAACCAGTTCCTCAGTTTTGTTCTTTCAGTTTTTGCTGAGCTTCAGTTTGAAACCTGAGCCACTGAAACACTGATTTTCCTTGCACCAAGAAACTTCTCGAAAGGAGGAGAGATTTTTCTGAAAGTTAATTTCTTCAGTAAAATGTTGACCACCTCTCGTAAAAGATTATATTAGCTACAAATAACTTTTATAAATGGAAGTTTTCAGATCACATAAAGAGCTAAATTCTCTTTACAAACTCAATTCCAATAAAGCCAGTGACACTGCATATGATTTAATACTAAGGCTGAGTTCAGTGTGGCATATCAGTCTTCAGAGGACATTATATAGATCTATACTATGGGGAAGGAATTTAAGACCCTGAGAGCTCTTGTGGTAATCTGATGGGCAAAGGGTGGTTAAGTGAAAAATGTTTAGTTTTCATGTGTTTCAGGAGACTGGTTTGAACAAACATCTTTGTGTTTAGGTACTAAATTGAAGTGTAGGATAGGGACTATCTTTTAGGGGTTTGATAACACTTGAAAGTGAATTCAGATGAAAGGGTCTGAATTTATGGCATTCCAGCTATTTCYGGCTTACTTCAGCTGCGCACAATCTCACTGGAGAGCAAAGGGACCTTGCTCTCTTTCCATTTACACATTTTCAGGATGAATTAAGATATCTTAGAACCCAGAGTTCTTGCTTGACAACAAGCTGGAAGCTATATGTGTATAGTTTTCCTACTCTACATCTAATCAAGCTTTTTTCTTGTACCTACTTTAAGAGGGTTATGATCCCGCCTAACACGTTTTTTAAGCTATATCACAATACAAATTACATATTGCACCTTTAAGAAAGTCCATTGCTAATCTGAAGGTTGAAGAAGAAAGACATTTTTGCACTGTACCTAACCTTGTGGGACATCTTCTTCTTGCCACAGCATAAATATTTAAATAACAAAAATTATCAATTGACGTGTGGACGTTGATCTGCAACTTCGACTCTACTCTTCAGTTTGTACAACTGGGCTGAAAACCTCATGTATGCAAGGGTCCTCATGAGATTTCTAGTGCTTCTGAGCAGGCAAGCAGTCCTCTGTAAACAGCTTTCCTTACAGCATTTCCCCACTTCCACTTCCAGTCCCTGCAGGAATCAGAACATACAACACTAGGCCAAAAGAAAAAAAAAAAAGGAAAAAAAGGAGGAAAACAATGGAATAAAGCAATTAAACTCTTTCAAACTGCCAGCAATGCCTGCTTTGAGCTTGTATTTGTTCTGAACTGATCCCTCCAGCTCTGCTTACAATATTGGGTGTGACACGACGGAGGGAGAGGGGGAGAGACATCGATTGTTTTCTGTGGTGAAGAAGGCAGTAGATTCCGAGAGCAAAAAACACTAAAACAAAGTAGAGGCTTCTTAGGGATCACATTAGGGATTAGGTCCTAACTTTAAGAGGCAAATAGTGCTGATCAATGGTTATATTTGGCTAGCACTGGTTGAGTGGTTTTCAATGGTTGCCTCTGCTTAGCGCTTCATGAAACTAAGCTGCAGCTTTGTAATGTAAAGGCTGCATTTAAAATAACGGTCAGTAAACATAAAGCACTACAGAAAGAAGGGTTCCTTACAATGAATTTGAGACTCATGGAACATTTCTGAAATTGTTTTAAGACTGTTCTTAAAAAAGCTTATCTTTGAAAAGGTAAAAGTATTTTTTTTGTCTATGTTGAAGAAGTTAATGTATAGGAATATTTGCTCTTCAACTGTAGTCAACTGTATGGAAAAAGTGGGCATGATGCACAGTATAGCAAGTACTGGGTTTTTTTACTCTTTAACAACGAAGACCAATTTTCTTAAAAGTCTATACTAAGGTCCATTATGGAAAGGCCTTTCTTTGCATGGTAAGGCTTTAAATGTCTTGTACTTACTAAATGCGCTTTCAAGATTGCTAGTAGCTTGCACGCTGCTGTGTAGAGCTCAGATCGGTATGTGCTTAGACTTAGTACCTAAATCTATACCTACGTGGTTGGACTAAAGTCTGTATTTTCAAAGATTTGAACTCTCTGCAGTTCTTTCTGCCTGATCATTCAACCTAATTGGGCACCACCCCGTGCAGCACTGGGTGGTTTAACACTTTTAAAACTCTGGGAAGCCACTTCCAGCTAAGATTTTTAAACATGAAAGGAAACTTTTTAAAGACACATAATCATGGAGGAATCCGAGCATTTAACTCTAATTTCTTTTTAAGTAAAAATGTGGCCTCCCAGTTCACCTTAGTCGAATTAGATTCTACTCAGTTAGGCTGAGGACGTGTTTAATCTGACAAATTTCTTCTGAATCTAAAACAAAATGGAAAGCTCTGAATGTCAAAATTTGTAACTCATTCAGTTTTATCTTCCTAATACTTGCTAGAGATTTCCTCTTACATCATCAAACACGTGCTTAACTTAAGCTTATGGCAACAGTCTTTCAAAGAAGCACATTTTGGCTATATGACACTATCAGAAGCATGTGGGCAAACCCTGACCCCCACAAAAAGCCTCCAACTATTCTGGTGTTGCACCTAAGCCCTAATAATATGGGGATGACTCTCAGTTGCAGAGCTTTAGA
The DNA here is from genome assembly GCA_035582835.1 of Phoebastria nigripes. Taxonomy (NCBI): domain Eukaryota; kingdom Metazoa; phylum Chordata; class Aves; order Procellariiformes; family Diomedeidae; genus Phoebastria; species Phoebastria nigripes. The sequence continues at coordinate 269,792 of JAYKAV010003006.1, read as the reverse complement.
CAACAAATTTAAGGATTAAACCCTGGACCAGCTTTTATCAATAGCAACTGTAATTCAGAACTATGTAAAATAGTATTTGTCACCCTCCACCCCCTTAAAATTACAGTAATGATTATGATATATACAAAATGCTACTCAAACACTATTCATGATGTTATAATACATTCATTTTATTCATAATTAGAAAATGTTAGGAAATATTTTGCTTTATTACTTGAAAAATGAGACTACATTTAAATCATAGTTTGTGCATACTTAAATGTCAAGAATGAAGGTTGAAAATTTGCACTTAATTTTGCCATTTCCTCATCTTACAGTGCTTAATAATGTAAGTTTATTTTAATATAACTTTTAATATAGTTTCAAAATGATATTTCTTTGTATGTTCATACAGTGGCATGAACATCTTGCCATTCTGCATGATATCTTGAACATTAAAATTGAACAAATACTGTGTTTGCTGCAATATGGCTGCAACAAGAGGTTTGTAGCCTACCAGCGCTGTATTCTAGAAAACAGTCTCTCTCATAAGATAAAACAGAGCTAAGCAGAAGTAATATAGTCTGTATCCACATCCCTGCAATCGGTTTCTTCCTCTCAAAAACCACTGGTGGAAAACTCATTTCACTAGGATACTGAAGGAAAGACACAAGTGCAAGTATTTATGTTCAAAAGGAGACCTTGAACAAGAAACGTTTGGAAAATAATAAATGTTCGTGTGACTAACAGTTGCAGCTCTTGTAGTCCTATAGTACATGAGTCAGTCCAAGGCTGTGGACTGATCGCTGTGCATTGCTTAAAGCAAAGTAACCAGCGAGGTGATATGACTGCGTAGCATTTAAACCAGATTAGGGCTGAGAACTGATGATAGCAAGCCAGCCAAAGCAAARTTCTTAGGGACTGATAACCAGTCTTTTCTTTTTGTTATGATTACCTTTCAGCCAGACCAGTTTCTTAATCTATTTCACCACGCAGCCATATAGGCACCAGAGCTGGCACAACAAATGGCCCAGAGCAAGGGAGAAGTACGGGGATGGCCTCTTGACAGCAGCCCACACCGGGAGCCTGCATGGTGATGAACGGCTGTGGATGAGAATCTAAAGGTTTGAAATGCTCATACGAAGTCAGAGGAGAAAGAAATGTGGCCTTCATCATCTGTAATAAACAATTGAGCCATTCCTGTTGTCCCTAAAATACTGTTGTTGTTTTGCAGTGTAGACCAACAAATCATGTGGATTGTGTCCAGAAATGGCAAAAGAGCTGTATAAAATTCTGCAGTTTTAAACATCTAGACTGCGTAAGTAATCCACTGCTTTTCACTAAGGACCCATTTTCAGGTCAAATCATTGTTGAGAACTTCAGTATCCCCTAATATTACTTCACCTGTAGTATAGTTTAGAACTGAATCATTCCTCTTCTGAGATTTATGAATTATTCATTAATATTAGCTACTGCACTGCAAAGATCACCCAAATGCTAATGTAGAGGACCTATTATATTCTGCTCACTCATATCAGCATATGTCTGTCACGAGCCAAGGGAAGCAGGGAAAGCATGTGAAAATCAACACCGTTCCACTCTGACCCCAGGAGATACCAGGGCATGTAGATAAAGCGTTTCCACTCTTGGGTGGCATGGCACTGCAACTAGTAACATCGTGACTTAGAAAGAGCATCAAAAGACGAGGAGAATCATCCCATAGAAAAAGTATAGAAAATAATAGTTGTCATCATATCTGATAGAACAGAAAAACAGTGCAAGCAGCGTAATGAAGTAAATCAACAAGAAACTTTTCAGATGTTTCTGAGTCCTTGATCAGAACAAGCAGTTATATACCTACTTTTATTAACTTTTTAGAAAATGAAATTAGATACAGTCTGTTTATTTACCGTCCACAGAACGGGTAGTGTAGCCTGTGTAAAGGCTATGTTGCCTTCCCCATGCTTTTTCGGAGTCTCAGTCTCTCTCTGCAGTTGAAAATCAAAACTTCTCCATGTTTCTCTTCTGACCGTGTCAAGTAGGATGACAAAAGAAGCAGTGCCTTTGAATATGGAAACAAAAAGATAAGTTGTTCTATTCAAACAAGCACTAATGACTCTTGGTTTCCCAGACTTATTTCAGCCCCTTGCAATACTTCGTGAAACTTACCTCAAATCTGGTTAAAATCAGTGAACAGCTAGAGTATATAATTCTGTACTTCCCATTTCCTCAGAAAACCAAGCTAAAATCATGCAGTCATCTGCTTTAAGACACAGGATTGAAGAATGCTTTGTAGGTACAACATTAGTTTTGAGCAATTTGGTCTCTGCCAAGAAAGACTAATTAGTAGATCCATTGTTTGCGCAGAATTTTATTTATCCTTCTTGCATTCATTTCCCCTTAACTGCAACAGCCTAACTCCGTGTTATTCAACAACATGCCTGAGAATGGTTATATGTCCTTTTGCAGGCAATCCGTACAGCCAAAAGTACTGTTACTCGCTAATACCACCTTCTCCAGCTACCAGAGCTGTAGTCTACTGGAGRTATACATGGTACATTAGTCAGTAACTGTCCAATGCAAAAAGAAGGTGCACATGCTGAGAAAGCTGAAGTATTTTATTGTGTGATAGCTGGCTGCTGTCAATGGGGATTTCAGAGGTGTTTGTAACTGTGATGTGCCAGTGCCAAAGGCCTCTGGATATTTGTTCTTGATCCCCTGTTTCTGAGCATTTATTCTCCCAAATACCACAATGTACTCTGGTAGCTAGTCACAGATGGCAAACAGGACTGGCGTGTATATCTTACAGTAACCACAGGTCTAAGAACAGTTTAATGGGCAGAAGTACATTTTATGTAAGTACACAAACAAGTCTCAGGTGCAGATCTTGCCAGAGGATGCTTATTTCTATTTCTGGACTGCTCTCTGCTTCACAAGCTGCCTTATTGCAGAAGACTCTGTGTGTCTTCCTGACAACTAAGGCTGTGTTGGTGGCTGCTCATCCAAATAATGAAGTCGGCCTAAATAGCCCCATCTTGCCTGAGTCATAGCCTATTATTTTTTTCCATGACCATCTTCACATAATGTGAGTTGAAAAAATCCAGTTAGGAGATGGAAAGTATTGTGGGCAGGCTTTGGGAGCAAGACGATTTGTTGTTGTGAAGTAAATATGGAAGAGAATGGTTAAAAAATAAACAAAATAGAGAGCTAAACCAGGGTGATACTTAGGTTTGTTCCAAGCTGTCTCTCTGTTAAAACTCACACATTCATCACTGAAAATCTCCGTTGGGACTGATTTGGTTTTTAAGCAAACCATCAGTAGTAAATCCCTCAAGTATAACTCTTTGGCCAGATTACTCTAGAATGATTTAACCCACTCTTTTCTGAAAATTGCCTTAGCGTTCCTTGCCTCCATGTACTTGATCTTCAGACCTGGTGTCCTGGACCTCTAATGATACTGTCCCAGCACAGCCTGCAAGTGAACACTGGGCTAAATCCTCAAGACCTGCCACTTCACGTCATTCTATGTGGATGTAAAAATATCCAGATTTGAACATGAGGCAGGAAAGTCTCTAATCAAGCTGACTTTCAGACAACATTGCAGAATATAGATATAAAGAATATCTTTCACCCTCCCCTCCCTGTCTTGCCTTTTGTAATTGATGCAGCCTGCCAGCTTCACTTCCCAAGGCTGTACAAACCTCTGCTGACTCTTTTCTGTCTCTGACTTTACATCTACCAACTACTATTTTCTTCCTGTCCATCCACTTGAAGTGGGACTTTAAAAAGCAGAGGTTATCTGCTCCTAAAACCTCTCTAATAAGGGATCTGTAAGTTTTTTGATGAAGAACAGCAGCTTGTCATCCACTCATTACTCTGGCATATAAATACACTGAGGGTGACCAAGGGAACAGGGAGCTTGCTGCCACCAGGCTTCCCTTTGTGCTTGCTGGAGGCACAACATGCTCACTGATGTGTCCGCATGGAGAGCGCAGGGTGAAATACACTAATGCATGCAGGGCTGACTGAGGGAAGGATGCCTTTTACCTACAGTTGGTGAAAGTCCTCATGACTAATTGTTCAAAAATGTGACGAAAACTGACAGCAAAGTGTTTATGTTCATTTCTTTCTGAATTTCTACACAGAGGAGGTTATTTGGTGAGACTTGTTGAAGTCATACATGTCAGCTAGGTGCAAACTACTAGTATTTAAAGACCACCTGATGCGTGCATGTACTTAGCCTACAATTAGCTACAAGATGCAAATATGGATTTAGAGTATTTGAGAACTCCAAGTTAACTTACGAGTATAGTATAACATAACCAAGCAGCCTGTACCAGAAATTTAGTGAGATTTTGGTGCAGTCAGAAACTGCTGTTTCTTTTGCTTTCCCCTTCCCTCTGCCATGGATGGCTTTGTGCCTGTGCAGTAGCGCAGGATGCTGTTACACTTGGCTACTCAAGTTGCACAATGGTTACAGAAATTAGGCACAGTGCTTATCAATCTCCTGTTTGCCCACAGATTCCTATTCTGCTGACCACAGAACTTCACAGTAGGTGTGCTACCTGTGCTAGGATTTACAGGTGTGCCTGAATGCCGGCTCGCTTCAGACCTGGGCTAATTTGTTCTGTATTGACCTACATGGGGTATTGAAGTGTTTCAGAAGTTAATAAGCCCAGAGGAAATAGGCAGGCTCAAGGAATTAGGTTGTGAATGTAGCACTACTTGAATCACTCCATTTCAGCACTCTTTTATAACACTCATTTTCTTGTCAAGGAGTTTGAAAGAATTTAATCAACGTGTATTTCTGCTCCTATTTAGGGAGCCACTCAGCCAGTGCACTTGCCRTGTAATGAATGCTAAAACACTAACGCACTAATCACGGAGAGAATATGCAAAAGAGAAAGGAAGAATTGCTTGTGAAAACATTTTTTCTCCAAGATAGATTTAGTGAAGACACTCATTTTTTTAGAGCTATGCAAAAAATAAAAAATAATTTAAAAAAAAATCCCCTTCACAACTTATCTTCTGTTAATAGCCTCTGATTTCCAAAGTATTACAGGCTTGGTAGCACAAGTTTCTATCTTATCAGACTGATTTGCTAACCTTGAAAGAAATTATAAAAGTGTTCGTTTCTTCGGTCACCATCTAAATCAATGGTTAAATTTCTTTTAGCTTCTCTAAATGTATCACTCTGGGAAGCTTCTTGGTTAAGAGGAATAAGAGAATTCACAATATGAAAAGAAAGTTTCATTGGCTGACCCCAACGGAGTCACAAGACAAAGAGTCGTGGGTTGATTGTCTTCTCTACACTAAGGGCATCATTTGCACATGCCTGTTTTTCAGTGGTAGGGTCATGTAAGTGGCTTCCACCTGCTCATTTTTTGTCCTCTCAGAGGTGTCAGTGCAAGTGCTCATGAAGCCACAAGGTGAAGTAATCAGGGAATATATCCAGGTTGAAAATAGTGTCTTTTTTTTTAAGGGTAATTTCCAGCTTGGCTCACTCATTGACCCAGTTCATCATAGGGTCCCACAAACAGTAGTACCAGCTTAACCTGGGCCAGGCAGGAGGGATGGAGGGGGAGGAACCTCTCCAGGTGCCAAGGGAAACATGCATGCAATCCACCATCTCCCCCTTAGTCACAGGAACACTGCAAAGTGACCCTGCTCCTTTTAAAGTCCCAGAACAGTGTAAGGGGCAGTGGGATTTCTTTAAATGAAAATTCAGTGCAGAAAAGAATGGCCCTTCTGATTAAACACACTGGCCGGCACTGCTCATCTGCTGCAGTGTGCATTACGTGCCAGAGCATTCACCTCTCCAAGCCTCCAACTGTCTGGAGGAGGATGTTTTAAAGCATAAGGTCGACACAGAACCCTGTACCCAGAACTAAATGCTTTCCCAAATCCTAAGTGCTATACATGGCAGTTGCTCATGGCAGCTACATTTTTATGCATTTGCGGGAATAATGTAGTAAGCATAATGTAAACATGCATCACTCTCTTGGCTCAGCGTTCATTCACGACTACTCTCATTGCAGTTGTAGAGCTGCAAAGCGGTGCCTGGTTTTCTCTTACAGACACCTCCACAGCAATTTCCTTAGGAAGTAAGCTCACTCTCCCCCATGGAAGGGCTTTCAGAAAACGGGGGAACTCCTTTCAGTGCCAGCCACTGAAGACTGGGCTGGAGTGCATGTGCTTTTTATTTATTTATTTTAAACACCAAAGTATTTCTCCGTAACAACTTGTCAGCTAATGAGTTCTTTTTAAACATGGCTCCTAAATAGCGTAGGCAGTATTGTTTTACTAATAGTCTCCAATTAATAGACATTATAAAAATATAAACAGCAGGAATGGAAAAATCATTAAAAGAGTGGCTTTTGGCTTCTTTCATTCGGGTGAAATAAATGGGTTATATTGCTGCTGTTATTACCGATACTAGACATAAAGCAGATTAAAACAACATATGTTTTCAGTACTAAACTCTGACTTGAGATGTTCACGGATGCAGGCTCAAAGCAGAATAAATACATTGCTGTCAATTTGGGAAAATGGCAGTTCATTCGACAGCCCTCTCTCTGTACATCAGAAAAATCAGGGGACACCATGCCCCGAGGACTACGCAAATGATGATCAGGGAGCTGCAGGAGAGATGTAACTTAAGTTGTAAAGACCGGCATAGTCATTCCATTCCCCCAAATATTTTGGCTCCATTTGTGCCATCTATTTAAATAACCTTTTTCCTCAGAGCAGGAGTAAACAGTGCTGCGACTCCTAAAGAGCATTTATTTACACAGTGATACATATCCGCAGTTACCAGGTGAAGTGAATGCTTCATTCAGGCCAGCACTGGTACCTTAGCCACAGAGCCACTTATGCACAAACTGCCCTGCTCAATATGTTTATCATACCAGGGTAGCCTGGAAATAGGTTATTAAGCACACCGGTGTCTTTCATGACAGCTTCAAGATCTCCGGGATACACTAAGACGGAAAAAAAAGCAAACCTTCCCCAGCCCACAGGACGCCACCTCAAAGGCAGTAACGCTGGTGGGAGGTCTCAGAGAGGTATCCTGAGCGGGGGCACGCTGACCTCAGACGTGATTTGGTAACCACGTGGAATTCAAAGGATTTGTTTCAGAGAAACTTCAAAGGAGTGAGTTTAGGAGAATTTTACTCTCAGTCTTAAAGCAGTACTAGAGCTAGTAAATTCAGAGCAATACCAATAATGCATAACCAACTAAGTCACCCCCCTCCCAAGACATATGCCTTAAAAAATGCTTCCAAGCTAAATCACAGAGAAAGCTAAAACCCCTAGAAATGCTGCTTCCAGAGGTTAAGGGTTGCTAACTGCTGGCCAGCCTCTTAGCAAAATTCAGAGGTTAAGTCCCCAAAAGAAAAAGGTCAAAACAGAAGATGTAATGCAATTCGCTATCAGAAGAACACACAACTGGAGAAGAACTCTCCTGTCACTACCTCCCTCATCCCGCAGATAAACTGCTTGGCTACAAATGGCAAGGGTGATAGAAGAAGAGGTAGAAGAAATGGTAACTTCTGCAATCGGGCAGGAGCTATCTGGGAGACAGTGATGATAAACTGATTCTGGGGCTTGAAAATCTTCTTGCCCGGCTCACGTCTGATCTTTTCTTGCCCGTGATCACTTTCTTGGTGCCTATTTCTCATTAGCATTGCTTCTTTGCTTAACTTACGCTAATTTACACCTGTAAAATAAAGCCCATTGAAAGTTTGCAGGCAGGTCAAAACTGTAACAAAAAAAGTTTTCTGCAACAAGAATAGGTATCTTTTCCAGCCTTAAGTGTACTGCTTCCTGAATTCATAAGAGATATATAACTTCATTGCTCTTACTGGAATAAGTGTCTAGGCAAAGCTGTGAACTTAGCCGATGAGGGTGTGCATACGTAACTGCAGCTTCAGTTAACAGGGACTACTTTTATCCATGGAAGGATGTTTTCAGGAGAAGAAAATCAATGTTAGATGGACCATTTGAGATCTTTAAACAGATCTTGAAATTTCAAGGCTAAAAATGCCTGTGTTAAAGACATGACTTAGGTTTATGCTCCTAAAATTTTTAACGCTCATATAGTAAGTTTTATTTAACTACATTTTTGGTCACAAATATTTTAACCTAAGTTATTCAGCCACAGTCTAGCTCTGACACTGTAAACAGAATAAAATATAGATGGCATTTATGTAAGTATATATATAAATATATAAAAAGTAATAGTATTAAATAGTAAATACTGCTTTCAGAAAAATTCATTATTAAAATATAAAACAGATAACCACTTGAATTTATAATACGATGCATAACTATCTTTTGAAGCCTAAACCTTCTAAAAGCCTGTTTTTAATTACTTAAGTTATAAATATTTTGAAATTAAATTAATGTATTAATTATTTTTCACATTGTGTTTTTCAAGATTCTGATTTATACAAATATGTTCCCTCACAAGCTTCTACAATCTTAAGCAGAATGAAAAAATATGGTACCATTTTAAAAAAATAAACTACAGTGAGGAAGTTACTTGTAGAACAGCAGCATTTCAGTGTGAAACTGCCAACACATTTACTGCCTAATGCCTATATTTAATTAAACCAGCCTGTGAGCATAACAGAGAATGCAACTTCTATGTTTTTGAAGATGGTCCAGTGTGCATTCCACATGGACTGTGTGTGTGGTCTTTTCATGGTCAGAAAACAATATTCTTCTCATGTCCCATGTTTTCTGTGGTAATCTTAGTTGGCTGTGTACTCCATCCAAATGCTGAACAGTCATTTGCTTGCAGATTCACAATGAAACCCTACAGTGTCCAGCATTGCACGTAATAAATATCTAGGCTTGGTATTATACCGTAACTGACTGTGAAAGATCTGTAGATGAGCTTGTCATATCCACCCTTTAACATTAGTGGTTTTATTTTGGTTTAGGGGGAAAAGTGGAGTTAGTAATGATTTACATTTTTATATATGCAGTCTAAATCCCACATTTATGCCAAGTTAAAATGGTTTGCTCATTAGCTCTTTCAGTCTATTTGTGAAAACACTGTTTACAAGAAGAGCCGAGGAAGGCTAACAGGAGGTTCTGCAGCACCCGAGAAGGAATTGAAAAGTTCAAGAACATTGTTAAGCCAGGCAAAATTTTCCAGAGTACTGAAGAACCAGAAAATCTGAAAACAGACTGAGTAAGCTCTTAGAAGACTGACAACTCATAAATAATACCAATTTTGTTATCAGCTTACTTATTGATTTGTTTCTTGAGAAGTTAAGTTGGGATCTTTGGCATTGTGTACTGTAAGACTTTATGATACCTTCAGACGATCTTTAAAGTTTCAGTGAAAGACACCTGGGCTAGGGGGGGGTCTCAATTTAACACCCCCAACCCACCGTGCCTTCAAAAGGAATTTAAATTTGTTTAAGAAGTATACAAGAACATTACAAGCAGAAATAGCTTTTCAGTGAATACGGGACACAAACTGACAGCTATGTGCTTCTCGTGCCATTGGGAGGCCTGAATTTCCATTATACACTCACTCGGCTAATATCCTGGTTTCAACCACAGCTCCCTTTCACAGAGGGAAAAGAGTGGAAGAATGGAAAGATATTTGAAGATGTGGCTCTGGCCTTTCTGGACAGTCAAGGCAGAGAGTGATAGCTGGGTATTCATAACTCTGGAGAGTGGTTCATCCCTGATTCATACAAGCTGTTTGTTCCCTTCAATGAAACAGGAAGAAGCCAGCACAATAGAGGTTTTTCAGAGTGAAGAAACAGGGAAGGACTTAGCATCACAAGGCAGTAAACTGCTGTTATTATGAAAGATGTTATGAAATAGTTTGTGGTTCTAAGATTAATTTTAGCTTAAGCTTCAACTTTAGAGCAGTTGCCAGTCGCTGACTCTCAACCCCTCATTCTCTCAGTCACAAAATGGGGGACAAGCAGAGCATAAAAAACCCTTCTACAAGCAGCTGCCCTCCTGCCCACCTACACCATGACCCCACTGAATCTCACGGGTCCAATCTGCAAAGGCTCTCGAGACTCCTTGCACCAATGCTGGACACTACATATTCCAGATAACACAGGATTTTTCATAGTTTACAGTCAATTCCCAACCCAACATGAAAAGTGCATAGGATGCAGCTCCTTCTACTACTTTTATGGCAGATGGACATGTTAGTCCAGGTTTTCAGTCATCTGAAAAAACACCTACTGTGAAGGCACAGAAAAATTGTAATGTGTTTTTTTTTATTAGGTCTTTGGCTATAGTCCTAACTGTAGCTGTAGTATGGGTGAATGTAGTACCAATACACTTGTCCACTCTCACAAGACAAACAAGACAGGTAAACTACCAAACCACCAATGCACTTAAATGCATTTTTATAAGTATGGGACAATTGTTAATTTGATTTTTCATCCATCCTTAAAGAATAATACTAGAAAATATTGTAGAAGTATAACATAAAATTGTTATAGAGATTTTTTGATATGACAAACTTCCCTCTGTCCCTAACTGCGATCTTGGTCTTGGCTCTTCTTAGTTCATCTGTCCTATTAGACAGAAGTATTTTTTGGTGTAAATGGCATATTTTGTACATCATGCCTCAGTAATGCTTTCCAACCTTTTTGGTATCCAAAGCAAGCTACCTTTAAGTGTTGCAGCAGCCGGAAAAGAATGCAGCGCAATTACAACTGTGGCTGTTTCGTCTTGTAACCGTTCCACTTTTTTCTGTCCCTCCCCCAAATTCTTTTTGATAGGGAAACAATAGAATGAGCCATTCTCCATAGGCAGCGACTCGTTGCCAGAATGAAACAGTCTAAGAAGTAACATTCATGCTAGATAAATATGTTTGTGGCTGCACAGACCAAGGGAAAAACAGTATGAAGTTGAGAGCCTCAGTATCTTGTTTGCTAACTGTCAACAAGGAAAATCTGTTTTACAGAAAGGCCATGTAGGAACTAAAAGATAATTGGGTGTAAATGACTGTACTCTGAATCCAGACCCAAAGGTTAGAGAAGCAGGCAGGTGGTACACAATGATAATGGTAGCAGGGAACGACAGCTCAGAGAAAGCTTAAAAGCCGCGGGAGAAATAACTATTTTCTGTCTGTGTGCATCCTTGCCATGACATGAGGGAGCAAGCGGTGACATTGCACAGCAATGCCATCACGGACTGCTCAAGGGAAGGAACCCAGAGGAGTCAATACTTCCAGAGGACCAAATCCTGATTGCTACCCATTACGTCTCACCTGCCATTAGAAGGAGAGCTAATGGGTAACACGAAGGTTGTGATCTGCTGAATAACCATGGCAAGCTCTGCTACTCTCCTGAAGGTCCTGGGGTACCTACCACTTTGTTGGGCCACATCCTTGTGGCAGGGCAAGTGTGATCCATCAGTACTCCTCAGACCCTGCTCCTCCAAACCAGAGGAACCCCGGCAGTGAATTAGGGCTCCTCCCTGCCTCGGGTTTTCCTTCCAAAGAAATCCAGAGAGCAATTCAGATCTCAAACCAACGTGGAGCTAGGAGGTAAATGGGAGGTGTACCTCTGGGGAGGGGTTACCATACACAGTGTGGGTGCACCTGCTATGTACAACTCTGCATTTCAAGTTTATATGATGATTTTTGCATTGAAAATCATTAAAGATCCTCCTCCCTGCCCCCCAATAAAAGAAAGATTGTACAAACACAGAGCCAAATCCTCACATGCAGTACAGATGACCCTGTTCAAAGCTCTGCAGCTGAATTTTGCATATCCCAGAAGTAATTCAAAATACATGTTATAATTGCAAAATCACAGCAGATCTACACTGTCTACCTGGACTTCTCTACACTGCAACATTTTTGCTTCAGATGTGCATTGCCTATACGTAATCAGGCAACAGTTTGGTAACTGAGTTTGCACAGATGGTGAGGCATCCGTCAGCAAAGCATTAAGACTATGTCGTAAGTCCTCTGGGGAAAGGACCACCTTTTAAATCAGTGTTTATATAATGTGCTGCACAATGGGAAACCAAATCCTCTCTGAATTCCTAGATGCCATCAAAACATGCCTGTAAGTGTTTATATATTACACACACGTTATTTACGTATTATAGAAGGACTGAATGACAGCTGAGTAAAAGTCAGATTCCTTGCCCCTATTTACTTAGGGTGGGATTTTTGAAGAGTGCTGGGTGTCTTTCTGAAATTCTATTCTAAAGGGATAATTTATTAGACAATGGAGATATAAGAGCAAATTTTCTGGAAGAGAGCTAGTTTTGTACGATGATGCCTATCCACCTATACTTATGCCCTGGGCTAGGGGAAGGTCACCAGCTCTGCTGCAAGGTTTCCAGAAAACCCTTTAGTCAATAATCTGTGTGGATTTGTAAACTGATCATTATAAACCTCAGACTGAGATGGAACGACTTTCTTTGTAATTCCTTCAGATGATATCTGGGTGCATCTCTGATGCCAGCACAACTTACATGGAGCTATGAGAGAAGAGAAGGTGGGTGCAGCACAGAGTCTCTCAGTGTACTTTGCTGGCTGGCTGGATTTCTTTGGATCCAGGCTTTTGAGAACCAGATCTGTGATCTGATCCCAAGGGACTACACATTAAGTCTCAAAGATGAACGATCCACGCAATAAAGATCATAAAGCCTTTTATCTTGGAAGTGGTGATTTGAATGGTAAGCCCTGAGGCAGTAATAAAGACAATAACAAACACATAGTAAAATCCCTTTAACTATACAGGCTCTTAGGAACAAAAGAATAGTTTTGTTTCTCTTCTTACTTGATATATATGTGTATATGTATATGTATGTGTATATCTACAAATGTATATATACATAAATGCATATAGTTTTCAAATGTATACAGCCTTTAAGCAAACCAAACCTTTCTTCCTTGGGCCAGTTTCCTAACTCCTATTGCAGTTCAGTGTCTGAGGTTATAACTGAAGGACGCTGTGATAGCTGTCAGAATGACCGGTATTTAACAAAGACTGTCTTCACCAGCCATTTTTCCTGTACTAAAATGSAGCACATTACGTCAGGGGCCACCCTGGTTTTATTGAACTCAAAACCGCTACAGGGACTGAAAGTGACTCTGAAGCTGTGAGCATAAACCTCCTTTGTTGTGTATGTGTGTGTTAGCATGTCATCTTTTGGGATAATCATCCAAATGTGGTGCCTATGGAGATGTGGCTGATTCAATACTTGTGCTCCCGGGTGGTCAGCCTGTAATTTAAAGATTCACTGGCCTCATGAAGATAGCCACAAATGGAACAGTAACCATAATTACAAGAGGCTGTTCCACTAATCCATGGTTAACAAATGTTAGTTAAAAGATAAATAAGCCTTACGCAAGCATTTCCTGGAGGTGTATGAGCCTTGTGTTTTCATTTGTTCTGGCTTCCCTCTTCTTTAGAGAGGGGATACAAGACAATAAAAAAGATTTTGTAATCTAATTTTGTTTCAACTGCTAGAAATCACAGGAAGTCTTTGAAGTTGAATTATCTTTTTAAAAACCCCCAACTATTACTTCTTATTTATGATACCGAGAAACAGTGCAATTCTTTTCCAGGCTGAGTTTCTATTAACAACTGTGCTGTTTGTTCTATTGTTTATCTTATTTCTRATCTCCAGTGTTTATAGAAGGGAACAAGAGGCTTTTAGAATTTAGCACCAATCAAAAAAACAAATCTGAATGACTGATCTTCATTTGTAAAAAATGGGAATATTTGCTGTATGTTCACTATACTTACCACATTCATTCTTGCAATTTTTCTGCAGAGTACTTTACTGTTTTAGTTGTTCTGAACTGTAACAGGTTTTCAAGATACAATTGCATCAATTTTCCTTTAGGTGACAAATTGTTGTCCAACGTTGGTGGAACTAAAGCAGTCCTGATTACACAGCAATGAAGGAACATAGGAATTGTATTACCAGCTCAGCAGGCTAGTCACATAACTCTGCTGCAACCTACTTCACGTAGCTCCTAGCTGGATAGTTGTTTTCAGAATTTAAGAACTAAGATTTATTCCTTTAATTTTTATGCTGTTTAATGTAACTTTGGATGTTCTCATTACCCATACAAATGTATAATCCTTTCTTGAATCCTGCTAAGCTCTTGGCCTCACACACAATTGGTATTCTGCCATATCCAAACATTGCTCATACCACCAAGGAACTATGCAGTTGTGCAGGAGGGATAGAGAAGCAAAGATTTTGCCCCTAAAAAGCATCTAAAAGCAAATAAAGGGGTGTAATTTATTGAAACTAGTCAGTTGTTTAGGTCTTCTCTCTTAAACTTATAAACATTTTAAAATGTTGATATAAACTGTATATGCTAAAGATAAGTCTAGTCAATATACTCTGTTTATTCTTAACATAGAGGAATCCTTTGTTCATAGAAGACTATAGGAAGAGGTCATACCTTATTAAATGAGATGCTACAGGTGGAAAAAGCAGGCAAAGCCTTCAGATCCAGCATTCCTCCAACAAGTTTGAGAAGAAGCAGGGAAGTCTAACCTAAATACAAGTTAAGTGTAATTGCTCTTAGTTAACTGTGGTGATGCTGCTTAATTAGAACACCTGAGCAAGAAAGGCCATTAATAACACTGAGTGAGAGATGCTTGTGCCAAGGACAGACAGACTATAGGACAGTAGAGAGATATGATGGAATAGAGGGAAAAAAGGTGTTAATGCTTGTGCAGTGGGGAAGAAGCAGGAGGATTGTGAAGTGCCACAAAATCAGTACTTCTATTGAATAGGTGCCAATTTCCAGTAAAACTATAAGATTTTAAACCTTCTTTGAGAGACTGGAGTGCAACTATGATTATGAAAAATATTCTCTTATTGGTATGTGGTTGTTTTCGTTCACTGTTATTCATCCTGGTCGAAAGATATTTGCTTCATCCACTTCCTTTCCATCAGATCATTTAATGTGCTGGAAGAAATAGATATTTTTGTCTGAATAGGTCTGGGATCTATGTAGAATGTGGTATGTCTGTATGTTTTATTTGGTGATAGGTTCAGAGATGTGATCTATTTCTCTGGACATGAATGCTTGCCATATGAAGATCATCTTTAGGCTGTGGTAGCAGATACCCCGCATGTTCTTCTCAAAACAAATGCAGTGGTATTTGAGAGCTTAACTGCATGTTGTGGATTTGAGAGACATTTGGTGATTTCTGGAAGTAAATCTATTGGCCTGTGCATTTTGTAAGCACTGGTCTGTTCCCCTTACCTTACTTTCTGTTTTTCTTGAGGTTTTGTTATAGGAGAGAGTGGTCAAAAGCAGCTTTACCTTCGTGGTGAAAAGATTCTTTGAGACTAGGCAAGAAAAAATCTAAAAAACAACAAATGGCAGCAAACCGCTCTCTCTTCTGTCCATCAGTGAGACATTAAAGATGGGATCCAATATTCATGAAGGAAATGTTTCTTCTCTGGACTGGTCCAGAATAGATATTGCAGTTTGAAGATAAAATAGCTTATGTTGTCTGTGATCAGCAACTGGGTATAGGGATTTCCATCCGTTTTCTTCTAGTGTCCAAGTTAAAAAAGTGGAATTACTCTTAGAAGGGCTTAAGAGACTTACAAAGGACTTAGAAAACACTAGGAGAAACTTTCTAGTGGTAAGGTTGATGACATACTAGAACAAATTAAAATAAGCAGTCTATGGGGTCTTTAGCATTGGAAAGGCATAATTCATCCTACATTGACCCTGGCTAAGAAGATAGTCTAAACAATATTTTGTGGTGCCTTACAGATATACGATCTGTACAATACTGAGGTACAAATTGAGAATTTTTCACATTTTGTGAACAATATAAATGAAAAATTATTTAAATTTAATTGTTATTAAGATGGTATTTCTGTTACTGATCATTAGTTACATTCCCAGGCAGAAGCTCCACAGTTGCAGCAATACTGAGTTAACCATAAGAGTAAGAATACAGTTCAACTCTTTGCTGAAATACCATAAAATCAAATAATCGCACATAGGTGACAGTCTGGTTGCACTTGGGAATTGAGCTTACAGAGGTGTTGCTGTCATAATTTAAATCTGTCTATAAACAGCACCTATATCAATAATTTCATTATTTCTGGTATGACTGAATTGACAAAAAAGGAAAAAATCAGTTCTCTTTCTAAAATCACTTTGAAAACAATTTTAAACACAAAACTTGAATAGGTGTAATGAACATGTCAGAGTGTATGAATTCATTTACTGGCTAATCTTTATTACAAATTCTTAAAAATCTTTCTTGCTCAGGCACTCTCTATTTGATCATGTGAGATTTTCTGAAGAGCAAGTTAGTTGCAAGCAAATACTTGAACATGATGAGTGCTTTCAGGGATGAACTTGGGGTTTCACTGAAAGACTATCTGTTTGTTCGGGGTTTTCAAGAACATTTGCAGTGATACAGCCAGGTTTGAGGTGCAGATGACAAATTATATCATCCTCGGACTGTTCAGTACACACACTCCTGACTGTGAATTCTGTGCTCGAGCTTCAGCTCTGCAGAAAGACAGGCTAGCCTGTCCCTCTCAGTCTTTTCCGATACTGGAAAGCTGAGAAGTTTATTGTTCTAGTTTGGGTTTTGAAAAGTTATGGCCACCAAAAGAATCAGCCACATGCCAGTTTCAATGAATGTCCCTGGTAAGCATGGGTGCTTCTTTGTTACGTTGCTTTGGGTACCATTTTTCCAACGGGAAGACAAAAACTCTTGGGGAACTGGCACCAGGGATGGCTTGACCTTAGAGCAAGGCAGGAGAATCTGTCACCACATTTTTTCTCTCAAGGATCATGTATTGGTAGGATCCAATGATCTTTCTTGGTGGAGTGGATAATAGCAGCAGGAAGGATAACAACCTCCTTCAAGTGTCCTTCATATGAGGGCAAAACATTGTTCCCAGTTAAATGAGCAAGAATACCCAATCAAGTCCTGAAAATGAAGAAATGAGGACATTCCTGACTGCAATCTGAGTCAACCAAAATAACAAACATACTTCTTAAACCTTTTTTTAAACAGCAATAATTCATATTTTTGAAAACTGTAAAACCCTCTGAGTTTCTGATGCTGAGCCTCTCCTCCTTACGCATGTGTTTCTGAATGCTTCACCTGCCGTTTTTTAGTTAACTCAGCTGTTGTCCTCTTTTATTAATTAATGTCCATCAGCATAGGTGGGGTGTGCAGAGGTACTGCAGAAGGTAAGAGCGGGGAGGATAACATTTCTGTATAGCTGCCACCTGGGCAGAGTTCCTGCTGTATGTGGCTGTGGGCAGGGACTGGCCAGCTTCATTTCTGGAGATTCTGGTTAAACCCAAATCTGATGKACAGAGTGTATTAGGATCCTGATTTATCACCAAGACTCCCACCTATTAGGTGCCCTCCAAAATGCTGGGAGAATGCCACACTTACTTAAAGGTGTAATCCTTTCCTTCTGGCCAGTCTGCGAAAAGATAGTCATTTTTTTGCACCCAGTCTGCTAATAAATTTGTGATCTACAGCATCAATGTGTTTCCAGCCCTGGGCTTCTCAGAAACAGAAACTGTACTGAATTGTGCCAAATTCTGTGGTGGTTTTGTGATGTGGACAACTGCCAGTTGGTGCTATAAGCCTTTTTTATTATTCCCATCCAAACAACATGAAGACAAACAAAAGCTTAAGTTTTTGGTTACCCTTAATTTTCTTGCCTGCTCATATTTCTCCTACACAATGCAACTCCATTTATTATCATTTCTGACTGACTTACAAAGCTGGGAGAGCATGTACATAACACCAGAAAAAACTCCAACCATTAAAGCTGTGGTTGGAAGGTCAGGTGGATTGAGCAAAACAGTTGGGTGGAAAATCTGTAAGACAGATTTAGTTATGGCCCAGTTTTTTAAGTCTGTATGAGGAAAAACATGAAAAAAATTAATAGCGGATGTCATGGTTTAATCCCAGCCGGCAACTAAACACATCACCGCCGCTCGCTCACTCCCCACCTTGGTGGGATAGGGCAGAATATCCAGGGTGGTTTTCTGTTTTGTTCATTTTAGGCCAACATTTTCATGTTCCACACACGCTTTCATTTTGAAAGGAATCTAATTCTGCATTATCCTGCAGTTAGAATTTTGTGAGAAAAAACTTAAGAATATCCTCCCTTTCTGTTATCTCTTCAGCACTTAATTCTGTTGTTTTCCTTGTCCCTACTTATGAGACAAACCCCAGGGCCTCTGTAAGACTAGGCATTATTTCAATTAAAAGTCCTATAAATTCTGAGGTATCCTATTAGCTGTACATACTTTTCAATAGTTTGCTATATTTTAGATTAATGTAAGCCAGGGCAATTTACATTTTACTGCTGTCCTTCAAGAGGCATGTTTTTTTTTACAGAGCATAGCAAAAGTGGGAGAATATTGAGTACTGTATATGGAATAATGGAAAGCATGGTATAGGCTTTTGCAACTTCCAATTCCATTATATGTTAAAATCAGCTTATTTCAATCTGTAATTATAATATACTTACAATAAAAGACATATGATGGCAGAGATTATAGAGATTAAAGGCACAATAGCTATCCGGCCTTGTTTAAAAGTTTCATAGTAATTGACTGGTTTTTAACTACAAAAGGAATACTATTTTTGTCCTACTGTATTTATCTCATGAAAATTAGGATACATGTGTTATCACATCAAACACAAGTCAAAGTATTTCAGTATTTTCTGATACTGTCCAAAAGTGACAGCAAAGCTAAACAATGGTAATCAAAGCTTGTATCATGTTTTCAGTGAGGGCAGGTAAAATCAATGCTAGTTAGTCCTGTTTTATGTATTTACTTATCATCTTCATTAGCTTAGAAGGATGAACATGAATGAAGAAGCATTTAAGCAGAATAATAAAAAGCTATTCTTGTTAGACTTCCTATTACTAATGGCCATTACTAAGGACATTGCCACTAGCCTGTATTAGCTTTAATTGAAACCAGACAAGAGGCTTCATATTTTGTTGGAGGAAATAGTCATGTAACAATAAGGAGAGGAACAAAACCTGAGAAGTTGTTGGGTTATGCATGCTGTTTTGTTACTGTAAAGTAACCTACTGTAATCTCCAGTAATCTGCCTGTGAAGCCTGCGGGAGAAGGTGGGACAGAGTTCCCTGCAGGAGCTCTGAAGGGAGACAGCGTAGTGAGACGGATGCAAGTATTGTTTTCCAGAAGATGTTTTTTTCTCCCCATTAGAAGACAGCAATGTTGGTCAGCAGTAGTGTTTTGTAGCTGTCTCGTGACAGAATTCTTCTCTTCTGTATTCCTACCTCTCCCTGAACTCCTCAACAGTGTGGAAAGGAACAGTATCCTCCAGTTACAGTTTTCGAAACCTCAGCTGTCACGTTCAGTTCTATTCAGACAGTGGCACAGCCATAGCATAGCCATAATTTCTCAAGCTGTCTTGATACTCTTGGGTAATACACAAGAAAAGCCAACTAATGTCAGGCTATATATGAGGTCTGCTCATGCTTCTGTACCCACACAAAGCTTTCCTCATCCAAACAATGAATGATGCTGTTCCTTTACTGTCCCTGCTTGGCCTATAGGCTTGTCTTGTACTCATGACTGTTTTGTGGTAAATCAAAGATTCAGAAAAGGATTTGCTGTTGAAATCCATTTCTAACTCAAACTGTATTTCTAAAGCAGTTAGAGAAAAATTTAATCAAGAAAGGGAGAGAGGCGACCTAAAAAAGAAAACATTCTTACAAGGAAACTCAGATTCTTCACGCCGTCAGAACTACAGAGGTACTGACCTGTTACCATCAAAATAAGTCTTCAGAGGCTAGAAAGTTGCTAGATGGATTAATGAATTACCTTTGACATGGAGTATCATGAATTTTACTTAACATTTCTAAAAGTTTATGTACTTGTCTGTCTGATTTTGGCTATGGAACACTTGAATACAGTGTCAACTATAAGCTGCTAAATGTATTGTTTGACCTAGAACGTACAACTCTATGGATCAAGAGATGGAGCCTTCTGTTCTTGCTTCAGCATGAATTAATCCATTTTTAAAAGATGTTGCTCTGAGCAGATGAGGGGCTGGGGCAGAAGAAATTTGCAAAGCATTCCAAGGAAGATGTCTATAAAAGGTTATTTTTCTTTTACTATTGCTGGATCCATTCAAAATGCTTTTAATGTATAATGTTTTTAAAGGACTAGAGGTGTTAACATAAGGAATAGTTAGTACTTTAGCATAATCTGTATACACCCAGAACTATAATACCCTCGCTACTATTATTAGTTTGCAGCCATAGATAAGTTTTAACTTTTACATACTTTTAAAAAATAATCATTACATACGCAATCGTGAATCATACATTTGCTTCTAAAATTGTTCAGCTCATCCACACTATAAATGTAAATAAGAAAAGTACTATGTATATTTTGGGTGCAATAATTTCTTTCCTTCTTGGGAGTGTAACTTGAATGCACACTACTCAAGAAAGAAATCATATGGTCAGATTTTAAAAAGAATTCAAATAGATCTGTGCGTATATTGATCGAATTTTACTTGGAAGTATTGCATGTTGATCATATTTAAAAATATAATCAGAGTCACAAAAATGCCAGCTGTGGGTCACCTTGTAGGTGCATTGATTATAACAAAAAACGTAGAGAACTAAACAGATACCATCCTGGGGGAGATTGTGGCACCAACTGGTACTTAAAAGACACAGTCTATCCAGAAGGAAGTAGGGTTTAAGAAGGTAAAAGCCCCAGAGGTTCCCTGCCTGTGACATACAGGGAAGGATATAAATAAATAGAGAATAAGTAGAACAAAAATGCAAATGCAGCCTTTTTCCACTCAAAGATGCAAAACTGCATTGCTTCTCTCTTTTAAGGGTGTTGCTAAAATGACTTGTTAACATGGGCGTCCAAATGGATGTTAGACCTACTACCATTGAGTTCAAGAAAACTCTGCTTGCACAGTTCAGGTCTTTGCCTTGACCTGGTCTTTTGCCATAGTATCAGCAGCTGTAAGATCCTTCTGGAGAGCCTATGAGCAGTGTTCAGATCTGACCTGGTTCTGTGGCCAACCTGAATTTCTCTCYGTGCTCACGGGGAGCAAAAGTGAACTGGGTGTTGTAACTTTCTATTTTGACTTTCCACTAGGCAAGAGTGGTGTAACTCTCTGCTTAGCCACTGTAGCTCACCAGCCATCTTCAGCTTTGATTTATCTACCCCAAAGGCTTTTCAACACACTATAATAATGTTAGCACAATTCCTCTGTGCACAGATTGGTCTTAACTGTGGCTGAAGGTTTACCTGTTGAGTGTAGTGGTTTCCTTAGCCGGCTTAATTATGCTGAAAATGTACTTCATAAATTAGGAGAAAAATGGTTTGGCATGGCTTGTAGGAAAATGGAAAAAGAGAAAGTTTGGTAAGACGTACCATATTAACTATAATATCAGCAACAGCAATTTATTTCTTAATCACATTGTCACTCTTTTATATTATCTCTTTAAACTTCAGAGTGATTCTTTCTCTTTTTATAGCACAGCCCTAGTATTTAGCTAGGTAATGGGATTTATGATTTTGTGTACATCAGTCACCATGGAGACCCACCATAAAAGATCAGTTGCCTGGCAACTGGGTATTGTGGAGCAGCAATGGAGGGAGGAATTTTTTGTCTCTCTGAAGGGAGGGCTTAAGGAATAATGAAAACTTCTGCTCATACTTCTCATGAATGCTTTATTTTCAAGGTCAACCAAATGTTTTTTCAGTAAAGACTAATGCACTTTTCTTCAAAAGATGCACCGTAAAATGTTTCTCAAAGATTATCCTGTCTCAGAGAGAAGGACAACCAGCTTAAGAAGTTCTTATTCTCTCCATGCTGTTGCAAAATAAGGTTTAGAGTAACTGTGGGGCAGCCATAATGAAGCAGGTCTCTCATTTACTGGCCATTCTGCATTCATTAACAAATAAGCTACTGTACATTCAAAGCTATCTCTGATCCCAGAAACTACAATCATTTTTTCTTCACTGAATTCATAGTTGGATTTTTGGTCACTGTAAATTTATCTCTCATTTCATTATATCATCTTTTTTCCCCAACATTTAACTTACGGTGTAATTAAAAACTGAGAAATTGTGATCTTATTATTCTAACATATGGGTAAACTTAAGAAAAAAAACTACTTTAAAATAGATTTTTGCAAGATTGACTTGTAGATTAAAATGTTTCATATGTACTTGAATGTATGCAGTATTAGTATGTCTCACTTTATATGAGATGTGACTTTATATGAGATGTATACTCTATATCCTATTTAATTATTAAATCAACTTTGGGTGAGGTAATTGGTAGGCACAAAATTAAGCTTGTGCAGGTATAATCTGAAACTAAGGTTTYGGGGTCTTTTGAAATAAATATCTGCCTAGCATCTTTTATGGTATGTTGTATCTGTTTTTAAACAAACTTCTTTCTTGAAATCCTCTCCTGCTTATTCTAAGATTGTAATGTTTTTTCTTTAATATTACTGTTTCAGAACTGAATCAGTATTTTGATTATAGACTAGCTCAATGTTTTTGAAGTTTGAATGCTGATGAAGTACTATGGATAAATCTACAATGTCTTTGTCACAGCATGTGTGATAGAGAACCATCTAATTTCTCGGTCAAGTGGTGAAGCCTGACTCCTGTTCACATTGTGAAACATCAGAATCTTTTGAGCTGGAGAGATTTGGTCCATACACTATCCTTGTATAGAGACAGACTCTTCTGCCATGAACCTTGCTCCAGCTCACGTGGCTCGCACATGCTTCACGATTACTTCAGAATATTTTACATAAAGCCAGAAGATAGCTCTTCAATATTATCTTTGTACCCAGGGCATAGTTGTATTGCTGCTTGTTGCTGCTGCTGGTTCTCACAAGGCTAAGAGCCTGGAGGAAAACTGCTGCACCATCCCTATTATGGGATCAGCAAGATGGACAGTGCTTGAGATCATAACCAACCAGACTGCAAAAGCTATTTTGGTAGGGTTTCTTAAGATTGGAAAGATGTGGAAGTGGAACAGCAGTTTGGAGCATAAGCAATGACGTTGCTTTGTCAACTGAGAGACACAGAAGTGATGGATGCCTATAACAGCATCTTGGTAGCAATTTTAATTCTTGGCTAAATAATCATAGCATGATCTCTCACATAAAAATTATGAGAGAGAGGTGCTGCTGTAGACGGTTACTCAGAAGAAGGGAATTATGTATATGACTCTGGAAACTGCTGTGAGCCGTGTGCGTTTTACATTATTTGACAGTCCTTTGAACTTTTCATTCATGGAAGTCTCTATGCAGAGAATCAATTTTTTATCACTAGGATCTAAAAGGGAGGGGAAAGAAAATGACACCTGATTTGTATCGTGTTGCTTTTAATCAATACAGAGGCATCCAAAACTGTTGCTAATACCAAGGACATAGAACAGATGTGGAGCTTAGAACAATTGCCAGAATGCTGCTAATACGCTAGTTCCATGTAAACCTGATATTGCATGCCTCAGTATCTTTTACACAGCATGGAAGTCCCATGCTGTTAAAAATCTACTTCATCCTGGACATTATTCTTGAAAATCAGCAAAGCCTCAGCGCTATGACAGAAGTGTGGTTAAATTCTATTACTTTTCTGGAATGGGAAGACTGTTCATGCACATCTTCCACAAACGCAAATAGCAGAAATGTCTGGGGTATGATGCAGATAGACATCCATCCCATGAAGTCTGTAAGCCCCTGGGTCTCCATGAGAAGACTTCACAAGGATGAACTGTGCTTTTTTAAGCTTGCATTTCAATAGATTTCTCTTGTGGAAGAGCAGATGAACATCATTCTGCAGTGTTATCTTGTAATGAATCAGGGCTTTGTGGATCGAAGGATAAGAAAAAAAGGCAACAGCCTACTGCAGCAGATTGCAAAGAGCGGCAAAACAGTCATTTAGGCTATTTACAAGTCTTGGAAAGTTAATTTGGTACTGCCATGGCCTCTAGAGTGGCCTGAATCTGTGGAACACAGCTCCACAGGATAGTGGCCGCTCTTTCTAAAAGGCCATTCAAGGATCTTCATCCTTCCCATCTTTCTCATCCCAAGAGCAGCCACTCAGCTCTCCATGGTCTTCTCTCAGCTCTGTTTCTCCCCTCACCAGCCTTTGGCATAAGGAGGTTCATCTTAACTTTCACTCTTGGTTTCAATATTACATTTTGCCTGCATGACTCCATCTCTAGCCAAGATGCACCTGCAGCATCCTTGGTTAGATGCGTAGTTAGTAGCTGTGCAGTGAGTCCAGATTCCAGAGTATGAATTGCTCCTGTGGTGTAAAAGACTAAAAGGGAGCTTGGTATTTGCCACTAATTAGATCATTCCTGTCGTTTACTATGATGAAACAGCGGCCAGAATTTGGCTAGAGATTTGTGACATTTCTTCAGAATTCAGTGCTCCCTGAAGTTGTTGGAAAGATGCTCACTGTGTGCCAGATTTGGGCTGGTCTTCTTCCCTGGTATTGCTACTCTCCTAGTGTTCAAAAACCAAGTATTTATTTTTAAGACTGAAGAAAAAGAATGATTAGGCAATTTTTCCTTTACTTTCTTATTTCTTATCAGGGTCATTGCAGATTTTCCCACAATTAAATTCTGAAAGTGCCTTGTGTTATTAAGTGAAGAAAACAAAAATCAAGTACTATAAAATTCACTGTGAGTTGCGAATGTTGCATTTGTTTTACACTCATACACACATGCAGACACACATACACACACACAGACACCTCTGGTCACATAGACCATCTGGGTAGTCTAGCTAGATGTCCTCCTTGTATCAAAACACCCCAAGTAGAGACTGAATTCTGAATGAAATTCTATTTCTTTTGAACTTAGTGACTGATTTTTGTAGATTTTGGGTACTTTTTTAAAGAATAAGACTATTAAGAGGCGAAAACCTGCTTCTTAGCAAAGAATGCTTCCAGAATTACGGAGGATGAAATTCTGCCACTTGTTAAAGACATTTTTAACAAGATAAAATAAAAACAAATGTTGAAATGATTCCATACTTTTTAATGGCAAAACAAATACGTGTAGGCATTGCCAGGCCCCCATTGTGATAAGTTTTATTGCTGTTTCACAAGATTTGAAGTAGTAAAATTACATATTTTAATCCCTCTAATCTCTGCCGACATTTATATTATTTTTATTAAGTTTGAAGCCTTATGCATTCCTGAACTTTCTGGCAGCTTTTTTTTTTTCTTCTCTTGGTGGTCTCCATCAACCTTTCATTGAGAGTGTAACTGCTATCACAATAGGTGAATAAAGTCCAGCTATGATCAGCTTCTCAGTATCTTTTATCTTTCATCACCTTTTTCTGCGCCACACAAAAACCTACTATGCTTAGTAATTTTAAACTACTTATTTTATTCAAAAACAGCTCATTAGTCTACGATGACTAATCAAAGCACTTACAGTTTCACTGCCTCAACTGGCAGATCTATTTTTAGGAAGCAGCCCTCTAAAAAGTAACTGTTGCCAGACATTGTGGTGATGCAAGGTGATACTGCTCTTGCCTGGGTGCAGAACTTCGCATCAGCTCTTCTGTGTTCAGAATTGCGGGGTCCTATTTACCAAATGACCTAACTTCTTTAATATCATTTGGATTTTATGCTTACAACATTTCTTTAAAATGAGCAAAAATTTGGTTGTGTGTTTCCTTTCTGAAATTAAGGAAGGAAAAATTTCCTTCTTAATTTCACAGATCTGCTTCTAGTAAGTACTTCAGGAAATACATATTTGCTTTTCTGAGGAGACCTTTCCCTCTTGCATTTTACTCCAATTAGCACTGTGGCATCAACACAGCTAGGTTTTTTCGGTCATGCATTAGCAACACGTTTGCTAAGCCAGCCACCTTACACTGGATTTCAGTCAGCACAGGGACCCAAGTTTGCGTGTAGAATTTTTGTGACCAGTGGTTACTTTCAAAGGCAGAGAGAGAGAAGCTGAAAAATAAAGTGGTATGAAGACAGAATCTACTAATATGATCCTAGCCTAAAATATATATTGATATAGATCCAACAAAAACATTGGTCACTAATCACCTATGAAAGGAGATATCCTCTCTGAGAATTATATGCTGTCTGACCTTTTTCATTATTGCTTAAATAACATATTTTCTGCTTCCCTTAAATTTCTCTCTTTTATACACATGCATACACACATAAATACATATATAATGTCCCCCTTATAATTAATTTCTTTGAATATTGAAAGATAGATTTCAGAGTAAAAGAGAACTTTTTTCTTTTTTTCCCT
>JAYKAV010003006.1:76504-240862 GCA_035582835.1 Phoebastria nigripes | reverse complement strand
GAAAAGAAAAGAAAAGAAAAGGAAAGGAAAAGAAAAGAAAAGAAAAAAGAAAAAAAAGAAAAAAAAGAAAAGAAGCCCTCATTCCCTCTCTTGGACAACAAATGCAGTTATGGCTGTAGTCCTGATGGCCTGGAGATGGATTTTCTTTTGTCTCTTCTGTTCTCTAGAGAATTGAACTTCTCTCAGTGTCAGAATCTAAATATCAGTGTGTCATTACTGCACTCTGCTTTTCCCAGAAGGATGACTGGGGTTTGTTTCCAAAGCATATTAAAAGGGTACCGACTGATCAAGTATGTAAAAATTTATTACAAAGTAGATTCCTACCCAGCCCTTATTCTTTGTCCCCTCCTATGAGTCATCCTTCAAGAGAGCTACCTTTGATGGGGGGCTGTGGCTGGAGGATATCTAAGTCTCATCAGCATGGGTATGCTATCAACAAAAGAGTGCTGGTTCACTTCCTTTCTTCATGCCTAACTAGCCAGAGAACAAATACTCAAAGAAACTCAACAGGAGCTGGTTTTATGAGAAATGTGAGAACAGTTTTTTCATTTGCTTTTTTTGTGAAGAAATACATAGTTTCAATGAGACTTTCTGCCTCCGCCCCTTTTTCTTGGGAGGAGTATATGACGAAAAGTTAACAACTTGTAAACACTGTGAAATGTGTTAGCGCTGGAAGCAACTCCTCTAGCCTTTCTAACTTAAAACTTTGTGAATGTATTTTAAAATATCAGGAAACCTTTTTTCCCCCCTCCATTTCTTCTATTTTTGTACCGAGTTGCACTGTAGTTATTTTGGTAATCACTACAATTTTTAATAAATCATGCATTTTGACAGCAGTTTGTCAAACGATAGTTGAGGAACGGTCTCCAAATGTTACCTATGACGTGACTTTGGCCTGCATCTTTTTCTCGTAAGGTTTGTTTCCAGAGGCACACTTCCTGTCCCACTAAGCTGGTTGTACCTTCTCATCTGGCTTCCAGCAGTTGGCATTCCTGGTGGTGTTGTCTCTTGGCCAGCACACATAAACAGTTCGGGACCGCCCACCCACATTTGCTGTGAACACCGGTTTCAGACATTCACTGGGACTCAGCTGGATTTTCTTAGCAGCTTTTTCTTAACATTTGCTAAAAATGAATGCGATCTGCCTAATCACTATCAAATGTCCCGCTATCTATTCATCTGTTCGTCGCACATAATTACAAACACAGCAGTGCGTGCTGTGCGCGTACGCGCTATGGGGCCAGATTTTTGAGCATGCGGTGCCGACAGCTGGGGTCAGACGCCCTAAAGAGCTCAGCTCCCATTCAGGCAACTAAACCAGGATAACTTTCAAAAGAACTACATCGGGTAAGTTGGAGCCGAGTCCTTTAAAAAACATGGTTCCAAACCTGGATACTACACTCTTTTGAAAATCTAGGCCCGTGTGTCAGTGTATATTTGTATATACACACCATAGCATTGGCAACAGCTACTGTACATGCTATAACCCTTTGGAGCTTTTCTAAATTCAAGCCTATGTTTTCATCCCAGCCACTCCTTTAAAATCCCTTGTGGGGTAGTCTATTTCCCTCCCTGCCCCCCCTCCCCAATCTAGCTGAAACAGAACTTTAAAAATAATTACCTCCTTTACAAAATTTCAAAAGCATAACTTTATTCTGTGCTCTCTGTAGATAACAACAGAGCCACCATAAATGACATTCATTTACTGTTTCTGGCATGCATCACCGGCACATGTGGAATATGCTTCTAGGAGCTCTGCAAGTAATTCTTATGACAGGAACAAACTGGACTCTAATTTTTTTCGTTCCAGATCTGTAAAGTGGAAAGCATAAAATTACTATATCACAACAACACATCACATAAAATATTTGTGTTTTTCAGCTGTAATACAAAGACTACCTATTGGCTTCCACTGAGGTTGAAAACACGCAGTAACTTCCACTGCAATTTTGCGTGCTCTTACTTCCAATAAAACTATGATTTGGAAACTGCTTATACTTTCCCTGAAAATAATTTTGCTCTTTACTTGTAAAAACTTAAACTCTCTGGTAAATATATATTTTTGTAAAAATTAGACAACTGAAATGCAAATTGTTACTAAACAGTGGCATGCTTTGCCTTGTTTGAAACAAAATGAGACAAAAGCAAATCAAAACAAGCAGTACTGGTTTATTCTAGTAAGAATCAGCTGACAAAGGCAAACTAAATGTGTACCATAGCCTCTTTGTGCAATATCAGGTAACGAGATGAATGGAGAAGGTGGAGTCACTTGTGCCCGAGGAGGATGTGACTGAGCAGACAGGAGCACAGACCAGATGGAACATCCACAGGACGTGCACATGAAATTGTGGTGATGGCAACCAATAACGAAGAGGGGCAGTCAGCACAAATATCTCTAGAATTTCTCTTCCTCTTTTAAAGTGTGTTTAACAGCATCTTCTAGACAGCTGATTCCTTGTAGGCAGATCTTGCAAAATTTTCCTGCGAAACAAAGTGGCATTCAATCTGCACTGAAACATGGGAATGTGGTGATTTGGAAGGCAGCCCATTGAAACAGAACAGAATAAACCAGAGTGAAATATTTCAGAAGTTTGAAGAGAATATTTTGATTTTTTAATAGAAACTGGAAAGCCCATTTGAAAAAGACTTTATCAACTAAACTAGAAAATAGAAGAAAAATATCAAAATTAAGAAGGAATATTTTGATACCCTCTTAAAGTAATACTACAAGACTGAAATTATTTATTGAAATCCTGTTTTTGTCAGAACTTTCTAAATATAACACACTGATCTGAGTTAAAATGAAAACAAATTTTGAAATAACCTAATTTTCAGTTCCCACACAGCTCCTCTTTGAAGTCTTCAGCTGTGAAGTCAGTTAATGACATAGATAAATACCAGATGGCTTTTGCCAAGTGGATGTTCYAGGAACTGAAATTATCCTTTCTCTTTCCTTTTCTATTTTTGCTTTATTTCTGTAAAAGTGGGAGATCAAATTCAAGTAAAGCAACTATTGGTAAGCATATCAATAAAAGAAATGGATGTAAAGATTCAAGAGGAAACCCTAGACTTCCTCCTTGGTTATGGTGTCTAACCTTCATCAGAGCCTGGGCACTGAAGATGGAAGAGACGCAGAGTGTCTTTAAACTTTAAGATGCTGAGTGACCAAATCCATCCCTATTGCAACTCTGAGCAATCGTGGGCCTCCCAGAGACCCAAAAAGTTCTACTTTGATGTTGTGCCCAGTGACACCAAAGCTGGGTTCCTGGTCCCACCCTTCAGCCCTCCCAGAAACTCTTCCCTCTTACTGATAACCCACTAAGGCTGGGAGAACACACAGCTTTCTCCCCTCATCACATGGATCCTGAAACCAACTAACTGCTTGCTCAGAAATGTTCAGGAGATTCAAATGATCAGAAGACTGCTAAATGTCTATCATAATTCTACTGTTTCTGACATGACAGCAGTTTGGGATCAGCTGGGATTAACTGTTTACAGCCCTGTTGATTTCTCTGTAGCCATGATGTTTTGAGACAATTTGATAGTCTGACACATAATTATACTGTATAAGAATGGCAGCTTGTCCTACAGATCTCCAGTCTCTGGGGGAAGGCTGAGTTGGGGGTTTTGATAAGTCATATTCTCCAAAACATTCCATCTTACTTCAGCTCTCTATGTGAATTAGTTTCTGTATCACTATAGGAGTGTGAGCTGATAGATAAGGTTGATCAGACTTAATCTGATTTGTTCATATTTTAAGGATTCACTGAGAAGTAACATCTTTTTTCGCCTGCCGTTTTTAAGTCTTCATTTAGTTTCCTGGTATCAGGTTATTTTTCACTTAAGACACTATAAACATCTATTTAACATTATCACATTTGTAATGTAGATTTTAGGTTTAAATTTTTCTTCTGCTTAGTATATCCAACAAGGTGTCTAATTATTTTAATGTCTAAAATGTCTCTCTGGCTTGGAAAGCTCATAGCTTTTGATGGCTAGGAACCATATCTTACCTGGAGAACCTTGCAGGAATTCCTCTGAACTCTTTCTAGGCTTCCAGTCTGTGACTACCTAGCTTCCAGAGGTTAAGACTACACAAACCATTTACCCTATGATAAGGACTGCTATTCCTCAGACTCAAAAGGGGAGCAATGATGCTGTTTCCCACTGCCTTCCAGAGCTGTAATCCAAGCCTAACACCTAAATATGGTTTTAACTTTCAGTTTCTGAGTTGTTCTGTTGGCTATTCACATGTTTAAGTTAAGTGACTTTGTAACATTCATGTTCAAGTTATTTGCTGCATGCTCAAATTAGAAACAGTTTTGGGGATGCTTTTAAGAATGTTTCACCCTTCAAAATGGTTACTGTGAATCCACAAGGAATGGAGTATGCAAAAGCAAAAAGTTGAATTTGGCTAAAAAGGCAACTTCAAACTTAAATACATTTCAAAGAACAAAACCTTGCTGCAGACAAAACCAGTTTGGAATGAAGAACGTTTTGCTGTAAAATTGTCTTCTGCTTTAGCATAGTTCTGATGGAGGTTATTGCTGCTTTGTTTGCACGTTCACGGAGTCAGAGAATCATTCAGGTTGGAAGGGACCTCTGGAGGTCATCCAGTCCAGCCTGCCCAAAGCAAGTGTCATATGGCTTTGCCCAGATTTATTTTCCTTGTTTATTTTTGCACTGCCGAAGTAGCTACTTCTGTAGCTTGTCATCTCTTGTCAGTTACATTTCTACAGCTCAACTCTGAGCTTTGGCTCACGACCAGGTGTAACACCATCCCTGTATGCCCCAGGCGAGATTCCTATATTGGCTCCTCTTTTGTAGCCTGTCCTTATATATAGTTTTGAATCCTGAGAATAAGGAGTAGATATTTCCAAGATAGCCATACATTTCTACAGAACTGAAATTAATGGATGAGTACAAAAACATGCAATGCCTGCTTTAGTTTTATATTGTCTCCCCTTCATCTTTATTGACCTTCTATTACCACTCAGGCAACTAAATTATACTTAACCAAAATAATTAATTTAAGAGTTGCATTCATGGATATGAACATTTAAATTAGGAATTTTAAGTATTGTCAGAAATGTTGTTGCATACTCACGTAATCTGGGACCAGCAACAATGTGATATGAATTAGCTGAAACTAACCATAACAGCAGAAATAACACAGCTCTTAGTGTGTAATTCATTACTGAACAGCTAAAAAACTCAATTGCTCACAATTAATAAATATTTTGTAATACAGTTTAATGCCTTGAAATAAAAAAGAATGGATTTTAGAAAATAGTTAGAAGACAACTATCACTATTTTTGGCACAGCTACTATGCAAAAGACAAATTATGAATAAAGCATTAGTTGTGGCTATTCATACATCGTGCAATCAGGAGCAACAGTTTAACACCACTGAAGAAGCTTGCTCTATCGGATATTATTTATGTTTACGTTATGTCAAAAAAATTGGTTATGATAACCCAAGTTAAACATACATTTATCTTACTTTCTATTTGCTGAGTTACTGTAGTGTCTGTCATTATTTACATGCATATCAGTAACACAGGAACTATCATTTTTATTAAGCAATGTATGTCTTTTACAAGACAGGAAAACATTAGATTGGCCAGAGGAATGCATCATTCTGGGATTTTGCATTCCCAACATTTTTGTATAAACATGTAAAAACTCCTCTTTTTCTTATTTCCTAGTTGAATATTCGTTATGCAAATAACTGTTCTAGCTGATGATAATAATAATCTCAAATTGTTCATCACCACCTATTGGCCAGGTTTTCATAAACTGGTGATGTTAAGCTGCCTTATTTTCTCCAGAGCAGATTAAGAATGGTTTGCCATTTGCCAGGTCTGGTAAATTCTGTCAAAGAAATGGCAGCAAAAAAAAGAAAGGAAGGGATGGCATCTTTAACTTGCACAGCTAGATCTGGCAGAGACTATCTATGGCCTTAATCGGAAATAACTTCTTAAAATATACTTCACTATGTTTAAAGTAGATAATCTTGAAAATATTAAATGGCATTTATTAGCCTGCAAAGAGAGTAGAAATAGAAAACAGAGGCATGTATTTGCACATGGAGATAATTATGATTTTGGTCCCACTTCTTTCTGCTTGGAAATAAGACAAGACTGAAAAATCAGTATCAGTGGAAATTAAAATTAGAGCATCAGAAATAGGTAGAATTGCAATAATTAATGACTTGAGATTCACAGGAAAATATATGCTTATTCTGTCGATAGACAATAAACAATTGGCCTTCTTCACTTTTGGCTCACCATTTCCAGGAAACTTTCAATTTTTTTCTCTTGCGGTGCTTTAGGTGYTTTTCATTAAGACTTATAACTCTATTTTTGCTAAGGTGTCCCTGAAGGACTGACATCTGTCGCTACATAAGCAAGCAGCCAACTGTGACCCAGTGACTGCAGAAACCAAAACTCACTTTGTGCAAAACTGATGTACATTTGCCATGTTCTTTTCTCCTCCCTGCTCATGACAATGCAAAACAGGGTTAGTTACCATCATTTTCAAAAAGTTCTTGTTGCTTTAGAGATTTTATTGTAATGGACCCCTCTTCATGGGTTCTGAAGTATTATTGCAATAGAAACGAACTTATTTTACTTAATAAAATATGTACCAGACTGCTGAGCACTCATTTATGAATTCCAAAGGAAGGAGTACTTGGTGAGTTAGGTAGAGAAAGGAAATCAGAGGAAGTATGTAATTGGTATTACCAAATAAGTGTTCACCTGCTCTGGGAATTATATGATAATTAAACTGTATTTTTATATAAATATATAATTTTAGTATGCTAGGAAAGAGCGCATCCATCATAAGCAGCAGGGTCTCTTGATAAATTCGGAATGACATATTAAATAAAAGGACATTACCAGATGACACTGCCAGATTTATTAAGTGTGGAAAAGGTTTAAGAATCTCCATAAAGATTATCACCTCCGCTGTCCCCTCCAACCATTCCAAGTCCTGCCTCTTTTCACAGCCAGAAAGAAATTTTGGCAAAAGACAGCAGACACTAAATAAAATGGACAGGGTTGTCTGGACTAAGCTAGTAACGGACACATTTTTACCTCTCCTGATAGGAATTTTTCTTTCGATTCCAGTGGAAGTGATTCTTTTCCCTAAAAAAGATTAATCTGATTGATAAGCAAAAGGTCTATTCATTCTCCAGAAAAGGTCCTGCTGAACAGGCCCATTTCACTGTGAATTTAGTTAGGGTTTTTGCCCCTCCTGAAGTAGTGACTTGAAGATCAAGCCCAGTATTTCCATTATTTACTGCCCACTTTACAGACTTCAGTGAGAGCTCTGAGACTGCAGCAAAGGCAGTTTTAAAATACACTGCAGTCATTATTTGAACTACATCTCCTTTTAAGTTCATTACTTCTTACTTGAGTCACATGCTACATGTGTCTCACTCCTTGGATTTGCCATGTCCTCTGAAGAAAGGCTGCCTCTTAGTTGTAGCGCAAGAAGGTCATGCATTTCAATCAGTCTACAGTTGTGAACAGAAATTATGGCTTGGTGACATCTAC
Organism: Phoebastria nigripes; assembly: GCA_035582835.1. Taxonomy (NCBI): domain Eukaryota; kingdom Metazoa; phylum Chordata; class Aves; order Procellariiformes; family Diomedeidae; genus Phoebastria; species Phoebastria nigripes. The sequence goes on along the minus strand of JAYKAV010003006.1, from coordinate 233,299 downwards.
TCTTTTTAGTTTTGACTGCAGTCCTTGAATGGTGTGCTAGCATGGAATACCATGTTTTTTCATGGTAATGCATAACCACATACCTTTAGTCTGAGATAATATCCTCTAATCTCTAAACTAAAAGGTTAATGAAGAGCTATTGATTAAGTCTCAAACTAAAAATGCACATTCGGGCTCTTTTCTTTCAAAGCAAGTGATTTCTCTTGCTCTTCTGGTAACAGAAGAAAAATGCTGGCTCCTTAAACGTCATAAATGTAATCAAGCTGTCATCCTACTGCTCGTGGTAACAAACACAGAAAATGCAACAGAGACAGCTTTGCACTGCAGATTAACGGGGTCCATTTAGTCTGAAAGGCCATTCGTACAAATCCCAGCTGAAGCATAAGGCATCTGGGAAATGTGTTTACAGTGACTCGAGGATCCTTCTTTTCTCACTGACTTCTTGTGAAAGCCCTAGATGAATCACAGGCTGCAGTCTCACTTGAACCTGAGAAAATACTCTTTTTGAAAAAAGCGGAGTTAATTGCTCACTCAGTTTGAAGGCCAACATGGGAAGATCAGTGTTTAATTAATTATTGGGTATCGTATGTTTGGAAGTACCCACACAACTCTACAACATTTGTTGTTCTCAGGGGACATTTATGTCTTCTGAACAGGACGAAAAACCTCAGCCTCAGATTAGAGCTCTGCCTGTGGTCCACTGCTGCGACAAGTGACCCCACGAGAGTATCAGATTAGCCAGGTCCAGGGAAGACAATGGCCTGGTGAAGAACAAACATCTCATACTGTTCTCCGAGAAGCAAAACCTGTTGTGGCTGATTTCACCTTGTCCATGACATGACCAAGCTCAAACTCAGACAAATTTAGCTGGGACTGAAGAAATGGAGGCCTGCTGCTGGGTCTTGTCCTGGCTATCACCATAGGGCTACTACTGGCAATAGCCTACAGGAAACATCATCCAGCAGCCAGCTAGGTCTGACTGACCATGCTTGGATGCAGATGAAATCAGTGGGAGCATTACTGTTGACATAAACACCATTTAGTCTAAGAGCACAGTGTAAGGCATCCACACAGATTGCAAGCCATGGTAATGGAAGCTCCACCTGCATCTTGTGGATCTGGATAGTGCATGGGCACACAGAGTGGGTGCAAAGATCCACTTCAGCTCAAAATGTTCTTCCTGCCCTGCCAAAGGATGCACAAAATGCATTGTACAACAAAAGCATTCAGCTAATATTTGCACAGAAATAACAGTTATAGTAAACTATGGCAGCTGTCACGGTCTATTTGTATGTCTCAAATTTACAGGACAAGGTATTCTGTAAATTAAACTTTATTCTATGACTCATTAGGAAAGAAAACGAACAAACATGTCAAACAAGGGCTCAATCCCCTTTGTACAGACTAGTCTAATACATTAATTCACTAATTCATCACTTCATTAATGAGGTTTCCAACTCACAAATTCTCTAATTCATAACTTGTAACTCGCATGCCTACAAGCAAACTAGTTACCTAACCGAGTGAGGGTAGGAGTGCTCACCTTTCCTTCCCTGACAGGGTGTAGGCGTCCCATGTATCACATGGGCAACCATGAAAGCCTCAGCAGTCCGGATGCTGTTGGATGCACTTCAAAAGCTTTTTGGCTAAGCTGATGTATTTATACCTTCCAGCTTGGAAGCTGGGTCTATACTGTTTCCATAAGTTAGTGGATTCTGAAGAAAATGCCAGGCAATCAATGTAAGGATGATGGCTGCAGGAGACAGTAAGCTGCAGGCGATAATGGCTGCATAATGACCTTTAGCCCTTCCTGGCCATTGCGTCCTGCCTATGTGTTGCTCTCGCATGGATCTAATGGGGCTGCTCCCAGTGTACATCGGGCCTTAGCATGGGCTGTGTCTTACCCAAAACCTGAACAGGAGTTGAGTGAACAGTCACAGACAGCCTACTTCAAAAAGACAAGAATACAACTATTCCAAACTTCGTAAGCTTGCCAGGTGGCCTTGGACAAACCATAGCACTTTCCTTGTCCACTTATAAAATATAAAATGGGGGATGTTCTCCTACTAAAACATGCAATGGTGTCTACTGTAGGGAGCTTCACATCCAAGTGGCTCTACCAGGTGCTAGTACAATAAAAGTAATAATTTGTTATAAATAGTAATTGCATTTGCAGTGGCAGTCACTTTGATGTTCTGCAAATCATTAGACTAAATTCAGCCATGGTGTAAGTGGCAACAATGCCTCTTGATTTCAGTGGAATTTGAATGTTTATGCTAGGGCTGAATTTGACTTCTTCTGTTCATAACCAAGTCAAACACTGACTGAGATTTTTTATAACTGGAGCTATAGTTTGATGCTAGAAAAGAATCTTAATTATATAAACAACATAGTAAACTTTGTTATATTTTCTCTAGGGTCTTTGCTGCCCTTACATCAATTCAATACTTATGCTTCCATAAACTGTTCTCAATCAGTGCTTGAGGTAGGACTCTGGGTAAAATAAAGATATATTTATCTTGGAACAGTAACACACCCACGAGGCTCTCAAAGATTTCATGTTTTGTGGTCTTTGCTTTGGCGCAGCATCTCTGATGCAAATGCAGAAGTACCAAATCGGAGACACAAGCATATGATGAAATTCAGCGTTCACAATTTTCTTAAAATTACATAAGCATTCAGCCCACACTGCTTGGCAAAAAGACTTCTGCTACACCAGCACCTGGGTGGCTCTGAAGGCAGTGCCTCCACTCTCCTCTCAGGATCCTAAAAACAGTCTAGCTTCCCAACTTTTGTCATGTAAAAGGTAAGACGAGGGTAATCTCAAGGTGCAGAGGCATACAGACACACTGTGCGCTGCTAAGCTGTGAGTCAATGCCATAGCATCTCCCAGTGAGTCAGCTGAACCCCAGCCGCACTGAACATGACTGCAGCACCTGCACTTCACATCCAGGGACTACATACGGCGAGACTGGGAAGTTTTGGCTTTTCCAAAATCTTTTCCAAACCCAGTCCCTTGATCTTACCAACTGCCTAGTAACTTAATGAAGGATGAGAAGGATGGGGCTGAAACCAATTGCCACAACTGGCAATGTTCTTGTGGTTTCCACCTTGGCACCAAAGCTGGAGGCAATTCCTCTTACCCACTACTGAACAGGAATTATATATCTGGGCCTGGCTTTCTGCTCAGCCCAGCAGCAGCTGTGGTGGGTGGGAGAGAATCCAGACCTCAAGGCTTGGAGGTAGGCTATGACCTGACTTCTCCTCAGCCTGCCCAACAGGCAAAGGTATGAAGCATTTTGCCCCACTTCTTCATTAAAATTCTCTCCCTGTTCTGCAAGGATGTCTCTTGCCTCAGCAGAGCAACTCTCCATTTACAAGAAGGCAGTCTTTCAAACAAAGTGGCCACAATGTAATTTGTTATCATAACTAATCTATCTGTCCATCATTCTGTCTACATACCTCCCTACCTCTCTTCTCCTCTCCCCTATATTCTGAGCTTTTCTAAGTCAGGATTTGTATCTTCTTCACATTATGGTACATTGTATATCTCTGCGCAATGAGACCGTACTTCCTACCAAACAATTGACATTCAGCTGTGACCCACAGATGATATTCCTTGTAGGATATGGCAAGCCTAGGGAAGGAATCAAAAAGTGTTAGTTTTCCTCCTGTGGTAAATTCTTCACGTCTTCAAGTCCTCGCAAGATGGTTCTCAACTCCTGAACCAGATGCCGCCAGACAAACTCAGTCCTGGTGTCACCCTAATTACTCCACTGGAATTATGCCAGGACCAATTTGTCCCTTTATACTTGAAGATTTACTGCTGCGAAGTATGTAGCAGATATGTGTCTCACAGATAGAAAGACAGTACATTTGTAATACTATAAAATAGCAAGAAGCTTTTTTACTGTGTGCTGCACGCATATGCACATGATAGAACCTTGCAGCAAAYGGTATATTCACCATTGCCTTTGACTGCAAAGGGATCAGGATTTCTCCCACCCTGCTCAAGTGGAAATAAAATGGCTGCACAAAAATAAGTGATAAGACGGAGTAGAATATGAGAAAGAAACAAACATCTAATGAAATTCTTAGAAGCTGTTGACTGAATTATTGCTTTTAGTAATCAGAAACAATATGGGCACTTATTTGTCTAACTGGAGCACATTTTCATTTCTGTTGTAAGATGAAAGACAATAAAGCTTAATGAAGATGATTGCTAGAGACTTTTGCCCACTGTTAACTGGGAGGAAAGGTGACTTAAGGCAGCCTTACAGCCCAAGCTACTTAGTAATGAAGAGCCACCTAAATTGGTATAATAGTTTTTCACGTTGAAAAAATACAGAGCAGTAACAGAGTTCCTGTCCTTACCCTGAGCCAGAAGCTGCAGCTCTCTGTGGGAGGCACATATGTAGCCCTTGGAAAATGGCTCTACTGTTTTCTTTTGAATAGCTTTTCACCAGGTGCAGATGCCAGATGCACGACCTTCTGCACTGCAGAAAGCTCTGGATCACTTCTGTAGCGCAGGGACTTTTACACATTAATATCAATACTCAAAGTAGATCTCAGTGGTTCAGCTCTCACTAGGAAATAAGTCTGTGGGTGCTCCAGTTAAAAAGGAAGAAGCAAGAAGAGGGATACTGCAGAAGGTCTGMGAGATCGTGTTTCACTGTTAATTTGGAAGATAGTTTGTTAATAGTGATGGCTGGACTGAGAGATGTGATTTAATGGTCTGAGTGCAGAACCAGAAACTATAAATCTCTAATTTGGCTCCGATACATCATTTTCTTGTGGTCTGAGCCAAGTTACTTAATCTTTCTTCACCTGTAAAACGGGGATACTAGTATATATTTTGCAGGGYTATATGGAGGGCTTATTAACTTAAGTTTCTAAAGTATTTCACAGATAAAAGAACAGAAGATACCCTTTAAAAATATAGACAGATGCTTCAGTTCAGGTGAGGTCTTGAAATTTTCATGCATTACCTACATTTATCTACATTTCACTTAAAAGTTATTGATCTTGCTAAATTTCATTAAAAAGGTTATTTGAAAATTGATTAAAAAGTCTGCCAGATTCCTTTCCAATACAATGATGTATTTTCTTTCCTCCAAATATATAATGGATCCTGTTCTTTTTTTCTTTTGCTGCTGACATTTGTTCTTTATTCAACCACCTATATTTTTCCTGAGACTCTCCTTTTTTCAGAAGAATTTTTCTTTTTCTCTTTTCATATTTTTGTAAAAGGTTGTCATATGTATAATTTTCCACTTAGATCAGGATGGAGCTGACTTCAGTTTCACACTGTCCAGGATATGTTCAGCTCAGGCAAGCCCCAATACACCTGACGGTCCTGATTATAGTTCTTACAGTCTTGTAAGCAATTACCCTGACAAACATGGTCAAATCACTCAAAATCATATACAAAATTAAGAGCTGTAATAACTATCAGAGAGGCCTGTTGAATATTAGAAGGGATTTTGGAATCAATAGGGTGCCATGACTTCAATCAAAAATGACTTCTAAAAATCAAACCTGGTTTGAGGATAGAAACAAGATTTGGTCTTAAATTTATTTTTCTACAGTTATTCACTACTATTAACTTTAAGGAAAAGGGTAGTAACTTGTTGCTGTATTTCCTTTGAAATAGGTGGGGATTTCATTAAAGAGGTAGCTGCAACATCAGTCATTTAGATTTAGAGCACAAATGGCTGAAAAACAGAAGGCTGCAGTAACATCTCAATATTCATGAATAAGAGTAGAGAATGGGAAGAGGTTTCAGGTTAGGTGTTTTTATACTGCCTTACTCTGCCTAATGTGGAAAACACTTTAAGAATCACCTTTTAAGAGTGAAAATAGTATAGAACCAAAAATACTTATGCAAAGCAAGATTCAAATCACATACTGCCATGTAATTAATAGGAATATCCCTGATTATCCCTACTCTAGTAACATTCATTAAATGCTCAATGTTACAAWTTCTCTTTATTCCCCTCGAATACTTTGAATACATGATTCAACATAAAATCACAATTTTCTTACAAACTGTAAGGTAAGCACTTGGGATGGTGTGTAATAATTTACATGTACTGGGCTACATTTGCTTTCTACCGCGGCCAGTGGCAAAAATTCTATTTAATCTCAGTAAGAGGAGGATTCAGTCCATACTCTTTCTAAACAGCAAATGAAACCACTCATGTTCATTTATTTAATTTGTATCAGTTTTTCATCTGAGCTATTGACGTCTTGTTCTGCTGTAGGAAAACTACCAGATTCTGTTTTAATAGAAGGCTGCATCCAAGTGGAATTCTGTTTAAAAGGTGTCAGAATCAGAAATCCTATTTTAAATAGGGGCAAGAAGCAGGTCTGTTAAGTCTTCTAGAGAACAAATTAACAAGTGGGAATGATTAAGCTAGAAATGACTTGGTGTTCTAATTGAAGAAGTCATGCAGCATGATGTCACCCCCTGTTATTAGTATTTAATTGCTTTCAGAGAGAGCTCAGTGTGCCTCTCTTCTCTCTCCCACAAGAAAACACTCACAGCATTTAAAATGCATCAAGTTATAGAAGAATGTTGCTGTTTGCACACACTTGGTCTGTTTTAAGTTCATGTAATTAAATTAGCTAAATAAAAAACACGGAGCTGTTTATAGGCTCAGCTTTGGATTTTTTTGTTTTATGCACCCAGGTCTGTTTCCAGTCTCATTGGCTGGTTTAAGGACTATTCTTCCAGTGTGTCTAACAAAGAATAGTCACATCCCGTGACTGCACCTGGTTTGCTGAACTGGCTATTTGAATTTTTTTCAGCAAAGTGTCAGTGTAGAAGGGTCATTATGTTACAGAAACTGAGAGGGAGAGGAGGGCACTGTGCTCGTTACTTATCCATGCATATGAGGTATTCAAAATCTTTTTGTCATCAAATTGTTGGGACAGATGAATTCAACTTTTACGTTAAAGCCAAGCAAAAGCTTTACTCTGTGTTTCTATGAATTGCAGATCATTTAGCCTGCATCAAATTATCTGAATAGAACTATATATACACCACAAAGAAAGAAAGACTTAAATGAATGACATTTGAAAGGAGAGCATTACACACTGCAGACTAGTTTCTACTTCTTGCTCATGCAGGTAGCCTCARTCATGGCAGTAGAAGTACTGAAGCATCATTACTCTGAGAGTTGTATCTAGCTTGTTTTTTACATCTCTGATTGCTCCTTTCATACACATAGCATACACATTTAACATTTTTACTAATTAAATAATGCTATTGTTCAAGACAGAAATTTTAAATAGTTGAGATATAACACAATTTTGATGGACTTCTCCTGATTTCTTCATCACTATGTCTTTCTCTAGATGTTTGCAAAACAATGATTCTGGGAAACATTATGCACTCTCAGCACCTCTTCCTGATCGTTTTGAAAACCATGTCCAGTTCATRTATTTTCTACGGGACTAGTTGCAAGGTTGAAAAATAGATGTCTTAAACACTGCTGTAAGGGACAGGAGTCTGTGGCTTTTGTCCCACCTTTTTCTAGCTATGCTCCAGCTTCAGAAGGGGAAAAAAAAATCTCAGTGGGGCCTTATGAGAGAAAAGATATGCCTGAGGGTTTCTCTCTCTCTTACATCCAACAGATGAAATGTGAGGGAAGGAAAAAATGTTCTTTTTCTCCAGACATGGGGATTGCTGTCCCACCTTGGGGCAGCCTGTCACAGAGTTTTTTCTGTCTGACAATTATCCTTCTTGCTACCTAATAGGCCTCAGTTGAAAAGGAGAAAGAGGTAAACATCAAAAGTGCAAGAAAAGCAACCTTTGTTTCCTGCTTTCATGTCCAGGYGATGGCTCCAAAAGTAAATCCCCTATCCCACTGCAGGGGCTAATTCCTTCCAACCATAGACATTGTGTTAGTTTCTCTTGGTTCTGCCACATGAAAACAGAATACAATGTACCTCAAATGAATGTGCACCAAGTAAGCCATTAAAAACTGACTGAACCAGAAATGCTTTTTGATCACTTTTCCCGTTCTGGATCTTAAAACACTTTGTTAGGTAGTTGCGTGTCCTCAGGTATGTTTATGCTACATCACCATGAAGTTACAAAGTGGGAGATATGGCTAAATAAGTTCTCAGAACAAGATACATAAAAATACAAGTTATGAAGTCCATGAAATGAAAGGAAAGTCTTTCTCCTAGGGGAACCTGATGCAAACCCAAAAGCTTTGCTGCTGCCCAGTGTTCTAGTTATTTTAGCCCTCCTATGGGTTTGGCTGCCTGTGCTCAAGGCTAGTTCTGATACAGTGCAGCTGTGTAACCTAGGATCAGGCTGCTGTGAAAAGTGCTGTGAAAGAGCAGCGAGAAGCAACACTGGGGCTCCCTGCTTTGCTTGGGAGCTGCAGATAAGGTCAGGCAGCGGGTCTTTGAACTATACTGCAGCTGTGCCAGTGCTTGGCCATGTGCTTTGCCTATTCAGTCCCTGATCAGACTTGACTTCATGGTTTGACTTCAGACCTGTCTGATCCTTGTGAACTTGCCTGGTGATCACTGGACTCATGGCTGATGAGGTTACCAGAATCAGACCTACTCTGCTCTTCTTGTTCTGGGCCCTTGCCTGTAAAACCACCACGCCACCTGCCTTGCTGTTGCTTTACGCTTGGCCTTGCCTTCCCATGTGGAGATGCCCAGTCCTGCTGCTCTCTGTCAAGCTGCTTGCTCTTGTTAGGCATGCAGTCTTTTTGGTTTAATCTATTCATAGTAGACCTTCTATAATAAAGGGAAGAAGATAAGCTGAAAAGAAAACTTAAGTCAAGAAGTCAGAGAAACTGTTTGTCATGGTTTAACCCCAGCCAGCAACTAAGCACCACACAGCCGCTCGCTCACTCCCCCCACAGCAGGAAGGGGGAGAGAATCGGAAGGGTAAAAATGAGAAAACTCATGGGTTGAGATAAAGACAGTTTAACAGGCAAAGCAAAAGCCACGCACAGAAGCAAAGCAAAGCAAGGAATTCATTCACTGCTTCTCGTCGGCAGGCAGGTGTTCAGCCATCTCCAGGAAAGCAGGGCTCCATCATGCGTAATGGTTACTTGGGAAGACAAACGCCATCACTCCGAACGTCCCTCACTTCCTCCTTCTTCCCCCAGCTTTATATACCGGGCATGACGTCATATGGTGTGGAATACCCTTTTGGCCCGTTTGGGTCAGCTGTCGTGGCTGTGCCCCCTCCCAGCTTCTTGTGCACCTGGCAGAGCATGGGAAGCTGAAAAGTCCTTGACTAGTGTAAACACTACTTATCAACAGCTAAAACATCGGTGTGTTATCAATGTTATTCTCATACTAAATCCAAAACATAGCCCCATACTAGCTACTAGGAAGAAAATTAACTCTATCCCAGCCGAAACCAGGACACTGTTTATCTGTACTGTAAAGATGCCTCTGACTGCTGTAAAAAGCAGTGGTATTAGAATATTATTTGTATGCATAACTGTTTTATCCAGCCAATGCAGTCCCTCATGAAAACACAGCTTTTCTGAAAAATGACATTTCTTGGGTAAAATTTTTGTGTACATAAATACCTTGTTTCTGTCTTTTGGCCTTTTCCCTCACCTTCCTTCAGACTTAGAACTTCACTGTTTGCTGTTCAAACCCAGCTCTGGTTATACCACGCTTCATCCACTCTGCATGGAGATTAATTCAACTGCCTTGTGCTAAGAAGGTTTTTTTATGTTATATTTCCAGGCAATTTGTGGTACATGAAGCTTTGTCTTCAAAGAATGAGGTTTATAATATTTATGAGAAAAACATCACACGTTAGAAGAACATTTCCATTTTAAGATTATTTTTGACCCCTTCTTTTTCCTTAGAGAAATCCTACTGTCATAGGCTTTTTTTTTCCCAGATGATGTGACATCCTCAAGATCCTTATTAAAAATATTTGAAGGCAATCAGTTAAATCCTTTATACTAATGAGAAGGACTAGATCTACTCTCAAGAGGTCTATTTTTGTACAGAAGTGTTTCAAATATTTAAAAGTTTTCCATATTGTTTTTTATTATTAAATAAAATAATGGTGCAAATATTGTTTTAATTAAGCATGGCTTTCAGAAGTGAGCCCTATTACTGTTTTATGTTTGTCACACGATGGAGCCATGAAGACATTCTGTACTTTTAACAGCAGGACTATAAAAGATCAGGGCTTCACTGGCTGTCCTGGTTCCTATCATCATGAAAGTGGACACTTCAAGAGCTGACTGTGTGGTGTATTACTGCTATGGAGACATTTTCTAACATAATATACTGTACATAATGAGAGACCAGAGAAGCTGGGCAAGAATGAGAGAGAGAGTAGAATACAAAAAAAAAAAAAAAAAAAAAAAAAAGAAAGAAAGAAAGAAAGAAAGAAAGAATTTGGCTTTTCTTTCTTATGGTAAAGTACCATTTCATACTTTTTGCCACAGCCTTGTTAAAAATTGGTTGAACAATATGGGCAAGATATATAATAGACAACATGAATTTGGTAGCAGAGACTGGACATTAGAGACGAAGAAAGGAAGGCTGATATCAGTGAATTATTAAGGAACATTAAACCACTCTTTTCCTTCTCTTTAAATTTATGAACACAGCAACAGAGCTTTTAGTATCGTTAGTACAGGAGAAACATCTGACAGCCATTAAAAGTCTACACAAGTATACTATATTAACAAATGTTCAACCTCCATGGAAATACACCAGTGTGAATGAACTTGTCACAGTCTTTGGGAGCTACATATAGGTCATTGCAAAACGTCATTTTTTTCAGTACAGAAATTATATTCAGAAAACATATTCAAACAACTTCATCAGTAGGAGGCATAGGAGGTGCACGGCAGCAAGCAGTATTATGGGRAAAAGACGGCATATCCCTCTACAGCTGGATAAAATGCACACCAAGATAGGCACTGTGAGTCATGAGACAGTGAAGGCTGATGTCAGTAAGAGCTATGCTCTTTACTGGTTGGTTCCCAAATTTTAAACCACCACTTCTGGAGCTGTTCTTTAAATTTTTCCACTTTGGGGGCAAGTGATTATTTAAGAGGTAGCTGAAGCAACAGCTTGGAAAACTGGTTTATCTTGCATGGACATAACAGTTTTCTGTATTCAAGAGGTAATGATGAAAAAATATGGAAACCTCCAAGAATGGACAAATAACTGAGTTATACAACAAATGAGTCATATACAAGCAAATCCTAACGATTTCCTCAGAATTTTTCAACTCAATATGAGTGACCTGTATGTGTTAAGATACATAGTAGTGTGATCTAAATATATGTGACAAACTTTATTTGTTTTACTAATAAGCCTTTGCATTACATCATTAACAATATTCTAAATATCACCACTGGAAACAAGATTCTCTTCAAACCTATTCAGCTCAACTCAAATGCAAGAGTCTTCTTAACTCAGKTTTTTTTCAGGTCCCTCTGTCTTAATTGGCAGAACCAACTGCATGCCTTGAGTGTCTACCAAATCTGGTTCTAGTAGATGAGTGACAGTAACAAACAGTGAGGTCTTTAAATAAAAGATCCTGTGCTGGGGACCTGAGAGAACAAAATCTGAGGTATTTTATTTTGGTAATCCTAAGAAAACAATTTTTCTGCTGCAAAAATATCCAAATTTTGTAAATCATTGATGCTGATTGTCATCTTGGAAAGTATACTGTACGTTCTTTCGATATCATGCAGTGCAGAGCATACCACCTGTTCCCTGCATGCATGGAAATCACAGAAGCGAGCTAGCCAATACAAAAGTAAGGAACCAGCAAATGTATCAAACCTTTCTACTAACTGTCTGGAAGAAAGAAAACCCAGAGAGGGAAATAGCTACTTCTATTTTCAGATATTGTGGTGATTGAGGCTCATAAATGTCCACTAGTAGAAGGAGACATAAATGAGGTATTACAACACACCCTGCTTAGAGTGGAAAGCATTATCAGTGACAGCAGAATTCAGCAGTTGCTGTCAAACACAAACTAATTTAACTTTACTACTTTGTACACCTGTACACAAATCTTACCCATTACCGAAATTCCTATCCAAATCCTATCCTACTGCATTGGATTTTTAACTTCTCAGTGGTTGTGCTTGAGCTTTCTGAGACATGAGTTCACTTACACCGAAGAACACCTAAGATGCTCAGAGTTTTGTTGGTGAAAAGGGGCAAATCTCTGATGTAGGTTCTTGGTACATGTGAGGCGGGACTTACGGTATTCTTGAGTCCTAGAGAGAACTCCCTCCCCCATTACACCAAAAGGTAGTGGTGTCAAATTCTTGCTCTTCATATGCAACCAGATATCATTGCAGTAATCAGCATTAGTAAACTAAGAATTTCATAATTTTGAGCTGGCTTTCTACCAGTAAACATGTTGCCATTTTACAATAAAGTTCTCATTGACTTTTTGGAAAATGGGAATGCTAGTATGTTCAGTTCTCCTTCAGCATCTGTACCAATTTCACTACCTTTTCCTTTCACTTAAGATTCTGAAATTTAGCGGGAGAAGTGGTTTTTATGTTGTATTGAAGTAATGGGTATCTTCTGTTACTTTTCATAGGTTTTTCTCTTATAATTTTCTCTTCGGCTTACATGACATTTACATTCCCKTGAAGACTAATTTGAAGTGAACAGTTTGTGTGCTACGTCCTCTCTCACAAGGGGCTGGTGTGCTTTGTGTGACATCTCTTGTTGGCTTCCTGCATTCAGCAAAAAGCACCCCAGCTCCCTGGCTTAGAGAAACTATGCAGTTTGGTATGGCACAACATATCTCCTGTGCTACTAGAAGACAGAGAAATTCTGTTTGTTTTACCTCTGGCTTCAAGACTTATTAAACTGTTTTACCTAACATTGGAGCAGCTTTAGCAGAAAGGATGGAAAGTCCCATTCTCCTTATGGCATGCTGGCTATTGCAGGTCCTATGCTTAGGCATCTATCTTTCTTCTTTTGGGCATTGCTTTAAGAAACCCAGATACCCCAAACTAGGACAACAAGTTCCAAGAGTTGGCAAGGTACTTAAAAATTAAGTGCTGCAGCAGTCAATGTGCTATGGACTTAAGTCTCTGACCCTGGTAGAAACCTCAGTGTGAGAGGGCGTTTCCACAGGCTGGTGAAACTGTTGYGTTTCGTTGCATGCACAGCTTTGCTGAATTTTGACTGCATCAGGCAAGATGTCCTCTGGAAATCCACTTTGGTTATGATTCCCCTGCCCTATGCCTTTTAGTTTAGCCCATAGCAAACCACGTGCCAACAGACCATTGAGTCTGGTGAGAGATGTGCTTGACTAAGGAGTTTTCTAAGAGCGCTGAACCCTTTGTGGGTTCTGCTTTGTTTTTTCATGCAAACATTTTGAACGGATAAAAAAAAAATGTTGTTTGTTGGTGTTCTCAGTAAAGGTTTTTGCTGTGAAAATTATTATGTTTTTCTTTTTTGAGGGTTTGGATATGCATGAGAAGTATGTTTCATAGTCCTTGAAAATCCAGTAAAAGCAAAAAACAAAAACACAAAAGAAAACACACTACCTAATCTGATCTCTGTAGAAGCCAAATCTATTTATGCAAGGAAAAAGAAAAGAGTTACAAGAAATTATCTTCCTTGTCTTTTGATACAGGTCGGTGTCTTTTAAATACATAATCTTTCTGTGGCAGTTTTCTTCCAGCTGGAAGGACCACCAGCAGTACAGGCTTTGCTAACACTACTTTCTACATATGGTAAAACCGTGTTCATCAGCTCTTAACTACTTTTAGCTGCTGGTGACCAATGAGCACTTCCCTTTTTAGAAAGCTGATCAGGCCAGCAGGTGTTGTATGGTGTTAATGTGGAAAAGAAAATCTCCCTTCTTCTGCTGATGTATTTTTGGGAAGTAGGTTGATTTGTGCTTGTAGGCAATGCCTGACTTTTCACCAGAGAATGACAGTTGATAACTGCACTTTTCCTGGAGTCATCTCATTCATCCAATAAAGGATAAGACACTTTTCCAACATGTTGTGCTAAAACCAGATACCATCCACTTGAACTATATATAATGCATATGGTGTTCTCAGTAACGGTTTACTGAGAGGGATATGGGAAAAACTATCTCTATACACTTTCATATTCCTCCATCTACCCCTGTATTTATATAGAACTTTAATCTTGCCTTGAAAACTAAATTATGTATGTTGGCATTGCAGGCACCTTGTATGYATATAAGGTGCATGTATATGTCTGTAATATCTGTCCATACAGCTTACAAATGCTCACTAAAATTACCCTTTAAGTAAGTCCAACCTAAAATACTTAGCAGTAGTTACAGATTACAGCAAACCGGCTCCTCAAACCTCTGGCACCACATAGACATAAATCTATCCATGGGCTTTGAGATCCCATTGAAACTGAAACTATTGAAATTTAGCTGACTGTTAAGTAATTTTAATAACTTTCCTACGAAATGAACATGAAATACAAAAGTAATTCATCCTGACAATGAGGTTGGGATGTTTCTCTGGATAGGAATTATAAACAGCATGGTCCAAAAGTCTGAGACAAATCTGACCATAGCAATTACACCGATTTGAAACTTTGGTTTCAAAAGTCTACCTCCCCCTGATTTTGTGCAGGTGTTTTTCCCCTTTTCAGTTTCATAGTAAGAATCCTTCCACTTTGTGACAGTCAGCTACATGAGAGGTCTGATCTGAAAACAATTAAACCATACACACACAAACCCATACAGTCACTCACGTACTCTGAGATGTGTGTTACCCTATAGATCTGGAGTGCCTGGAAAAGCTCGCAGCTAACATCAGTGAACTCCACAGCTTCTATTCCATTGCAAGCTCCCTTTTTTGCCCAAATTCATTTGCAAGTGATGACTAGGATGTTACCATACTGGTTACATTAGTTAGGCTTCAGATCAGACTAGGAACAAAACGAGCTGACAGAAAACCCTTTTCTGCTTTTGGGGAAGAAAAGCATCTCTGTGCTCAAATTACGGTGTTTCCTTGGCCTTTGACACTGTTGATTATATGGTGCTTATGAGATAAATGGGACGAAAAAGAAAATTCACCTGATAGAACATTCCATTCCTATGCAACACATGTCCATTGTCATGGAAGATACTTGTTGTTCATTACCAAATATCTAGGCTGGAGACCAGAAGCAGTCTAACCAGAGAAAAACAGAATGAGGTACTCTGCTGAGGTGAAACTCTCCAAGATGGACAATAGTCTAAGCCTAGGCCACGGTTACTATCTTAACAGTGTGAGTCCTTACAGCATCAAGAAAAGATATTAACAAAGTCTTGAGAACCAGATGACACGGACAATGTGAACTGGAGCTAGACTGCATCCGACATCTCCGATACCTCATTAAAACTCTGCCTGCGGTATCTCTGCAGTATGTTGTGGACTACTATACACACAGTGATACCTCTGCTTCCAATACGGTTCACGCTGTGTCCTCTTTCTTTTGACTTCTTTGTGACATTGCAGCCAGAAGCCACGAGCAATCAGAGGCTCTTTTACCACCACCGTGGACTTGTAACTAAGTGTCCTATTCTCTCAAGTCCTGACAAGACAGTCACCTACTACATAGCTTGCCTGCACATACAATGCAGCTCCTGCATTGGGCATGTCCAGTAACTGCCATGCTGTATTTCTAGATGGGTCTCAGCCTTTCCAGGTAATTGCCTGGCCCTGTACTTCATGAGTTTGCAGTGGCACCGTAATTCCTGCTACGACCCATGATTTTTCCACACAGCTTTTTTCCTTTCTTTTGAGCCAAGCAAAGTAAAAGAGTAGCCATATGAACTGCTGGGAGATTTCCCAGTGGCAAGGCTCCAACTGCAGCGCCTTGCAGAAATAATGCAGACTCAAACTAGAATCGCTCATTTAAGACCAACTCTAATGATACACGTTTTTTATTCAGAATTATTTCAATAGTGACAACATTAACTTTCTCTCCTGCCTCCGGCACAGCACACAGAAGTCCTCATGAATGATGGTAGATGAAGGCATCCCTGCTCAGTGAAAGCTGTTTTACATTTTTGCTATGAACACTCAGTTTTCAGTTCAGAGGATACTTAGTGTCTGTGTTAGACATGAAAGGGACATCTTAGACATCAGTATTTTAGATCAAGGTACACGCACGATAATAATAGATGGCAACTTCTAACTTGCAACTTCTGCCTTTCATTTTCTCTACTTCATTACATTTCATAGACAGTTTGTGGATGTGAGTGCTTAAAATGCTCTGCCTGGCTAAACAAAAGTTTGTCATACTGAGAACTAGAAAAATGGTGGTCTCACTCACAAGTTTCAAAAGAGTGAGGAGTGCTGCCTGATGAGGGGTAATGGTGATTTATAACTGATTTTTTAGGGAATGCATATACAAACTTTTCCCTGTGTAAACACAAACAGTGACAGTTACGTTTATTTTAGCCTGTGTACGTAAGCACACGACTCTGATCTTACTCCATGGATGACTCCTGCACAGCAGGCAGAGTGTGCCACTGGACTCCCTGAGGCTGGAGTGGAAAGGCAGRCCTCATAGCTTTTTGAAAACATCCCAAAACCTTTTCAACACACAAACAGTTGGCGATTTCCCGGCTGATAGCATGCTGGTCCTTGTGTTTGTAGCGAACTGATCTTTACTGGCTGGTAAAACAGCAGTGTGTTGTCTGGATTCAAAATCGTCGGACCGGGGGACTTTGCCTTCTCGGCAGACACTGTTGAGCCTGCAGCATGGTCTCTAATGCTTTTCTTCCACCAAGTACTAACAATTTAATTTTCTCTAGGTGACTGACTAAGACACAGCTCGCTCATGAGTAAAACATAAAATACAGCTGTATTATATGAGGTGTGTCCAGGATCTGTCATGCTTTACTTCTAGACATTTCTGGGCCTTTCTAGGTAACGGCCTTGCCCTGCACTTTGTAAGCGTGCAGAGACACAGTTAACTCGTTGTAATTCTTCTCCATGCTGCCTTTTTCCTTTCCTCTGAGTGAAGAAAGCAAAATAGTGCAGCATGAAGCCTGTAAGTTACTTTCATCCTGAACTGTTCTCAGGTTCTTCTGGACACATGAGGCTGTTCTTATTCCATTTTTATGGGTGAATTTGCTGTCCCATATTAGAAAGATCTTTTACTTCAAAATGGTTAGTTTGTGGGCTTTTAGCAATTAAATAAAAATAACCCTTGAAGGAAAGAAAGAGTTTCAAGCCACCACAATGTGGACTGTGAACCTGAATGCCAGTTGAACCTAATCCTCAGCAGTATTCATGTTGCAGTAATAACAGACAGTAAATAGAAATGGCTCCAAAGGAGGAGGCCCCCAACCCACTTTAAAAAGCTGGAAATAGAATCACCACCTTTAATCTTTTTTGGTTTGGGTCACAAAACTAAGAGCCAATGTTAAAGCTTTACAAAACCAGCTCATGAACTGTCCGTACATTGCACAATCTGCTAGGAAACTAATGACATTTAAAAGCCAAACTCAGACTTATTTAAGCATTTTCAACTGCACTGACGAGTGGAAAAGGAGAATATGCAGAATGACTAGCGTATTAAAGCATTCTTTGCTCATTTTTTCTCAGTTATTTCCATCTAAACTTAGATGACAAACTAAAATGTCTATCCTGACTTTCAACATTGCAAAACAACTTGACAGCTTCACAGAAGAATATTCTTCCACCAGCACCGTCATTAATAATAATGCACTCTGTAGTTAGACCTCAGGCAACATGTTATTGTTGCATAAGGCAAAGAGTTATCTATCCACCTTGATGTCTAGCACTGTAGAGCCAGTACCAGTTTAATCAGTGGTAAAAATCCTCGGAAATTCAAAAAATCCATTTACATTTACCATCTATTTTATGTGCAAGAAAACACTTCTGTTTGCTTGATGTTTTGCAGAGAAAATTCAAGTGGCTTTGTTTTTCTCATAAAAGGAGAATTTTCTAAGGGGAAGTCTGTATGGTAGTTTTATGAACAGAAGAATATTCATTTAATCCATGTAATATTTATTTCTTGTTTTGCATATCTTGCAATCATATATCCAGAAAGGCAGGATGTGTTTCTCAATTGTTGAAATTTATTGTAAAATTAAGTGGCTTTAACTTCAAGGAAATACTTACAGTGTGTCAGTGTACGCTGATGTATTCACTGCTCTAAGAAATGACTTTTCAAGGTTATAAAAAGCCTGTACAAGACAGTGAATGGCAAAGTCAGTGGTGTTTATTTGGCATTATAGCGGGAACCATTTATAACCATTTTGCTTACCAATCACTTTACTCACTAGAACCAGCCTGCCAAGATAAAGTACTTAAGTATAACTCTAGGATCTTCCCAAAATTTTAGGGTCAGATGCATATTGACATAAAGTGTTATTTACTTTCTGAATTGAGGACGTGACTTGCAATGGAAGGAAAAATCTAGTTCATAGGAAAGGTGAAGTGAAGGATTTTGTGATTTCTGTACAGCTAGTAGTGAGAGCACTCTAGTCCAAACAGAAAACAAAATTAATTTTTTCACGTAAAGAAAACAAAGTTAAAATATTTTTCTGCTGCTATCTTTTTTGAAGAACATTTACAAAACACTTCTAAAAGAAGATGCAAGTGTTTTCTGTATGCTTGTTAAGTATGACATTCTGAACTTTCTTGTTTTTGTTAAGTAACATTTGTCACTTTYAAAGATGTCAAACAAATTGTCTCTTTTAAACATATAGTTGTGAGTTTACTGCAGCAGGCCATCTATTGATGTAGCTGTCTTTGTTTAGGCCAGATAGTTTGGTAGAACATATTACTAATTACCTATCACAATTACATTGCTATGGGTTCATCACAGAATAAAAGAATACAAATTTCAACTTTCTATTGAGTTGCATCAAAAATACCAAGTGGRCAACATCATATCCTTATACACACAAAATTAGAAAATGGAAGCAGTCACCAAGGTATCAGCAGTCATTGTCCCAGGGCCCCCATTTTATTTTTTTATTATAGCACATTCTCCTTTTGCAACGTCAAATGTTTTACCATGTATTTTTTAAGGGGTCTTCCCTCTGTATTTTATGTTTCCTTACTCAACTCAATCATTTACATTAGGAAATATGAGCAGAATAAAATATCTGGGAATTAAATAATCTTTTTCAGATAGTTTCATCTATCAATATTCTCTATAGTGTAATGGATTTCTTTGTGTATCATAACAATATAAAGAATTATATCAAGTGCAAAGAGGGAAATTTTGAAGAGCTTGAGTCTAGATTATGTTGCACCTTATCAATTGCAATGATGACATTAGAATAAAAACGTTTATTTTCATAGTACCTTACACTCATTGTTCAAAGGTTCAAGAAATTCAAGTAATGAAAGAGCCAGGCTGATCTCAATGTTAGTTAYGGAATTAGTAACAGGGACATGGAGAACATACTGGTTACACAACTGCTATTAAAGTTACTTGTAGTCCTTACACTGATAGTGGAGTTAGGTACAGCTGCAGAGAGTACTCTCACAGCACAGAAAAAAACCTGAACTGGTGATTTTGTTCTTATGATGACTGATGCAGCAAAGAGTTGAAATTCAAGTATTCTTATTAACTATTGCTTACATGTCTTGGATGACTGCTCATTCTTGGACTTTAGAGAAAAGTCCGTGTTCAAACAAAACCAAACCAGCATCTATCACTTCCTTGTAAATCATGACAACTTAGCCATTAAACATGAGCTTATAGATTAAAACATATTCTACAGAACGATTCCTTTCTCTAGAGGAAATCTCAGATAATCTCTATAGATTATTTGAATGATGGTGGTGTAGGATAATTGTATAATAACTAAATATAATTCTTTTTGCTTCATTTTCAAAGCTATTTGAGCCGCATAATTATAATAAAAATCGTAATATTCATCCCTGGCCTTGCTTTTATTCATCAAAAAGTTATTCCAAAGAATAAGGAACTTGTCTTGAAGATGTCAAGAAGAATGGAGCACGCAAAATCTCTTAAATTAATTCCTTTAAAATCCTGTCACCTTTGGCCACCCTAAATGGCCAGATTCATCATCTTTTTTTCTCCAGTGAACATACACAAAAATTGCATTCTTCTRTGCTTAAGACTTTACAATAGCATGATATAATTCCCCATGGCAAAGTTTTCATAGTAGAATTACAGTCTAGGCAAATTAATGACAAGCAGCATGACAAGGAGCAAACGCTCCTGGGATGTAGTGTAATTATTCTCATGATAACCCCCACTCTCTATTTGCTTTATTCCCTCTGTCTCTCATCTAAATTGTATTTTTACAAATAACTGTTCAGTCTATCATTAAAACATGAAGGTTTACAGAAGGACTTTCAAAAGGCTTAAACTTAATTGATGTCCAAACCCTCTCAGTCTGCAAATCAGTAACAAAAGACGTTTTGCCTCCTTTTTGCAAACAGAGCAGACGTCTAAGTAAAATATCACCTCTGGAACAGAAGCAACTGACTTTTATGTTCTCATCACAAAAATGGAAGCTCTCCACTGGTGGCCTTTCTTATTTACACCACACACATGGCAATCTTTGACATTCATTTCCTTGAATATAAACAGAAGATATAGTCTCCCTCTCCTGAAGTTAATGAATTGAATGATAAGGTGTTTCCATATACCCCCTTAATTCAAATGGTTAATGACTCTATAGTACATGCACAGTTCTGAAAGGAAAGTGCATTAAAATTAATTTCAGATTTCAGGGTAAAATAGAAGATTGGTGAAATAGTACTTTTCCGCTTACTATAAAAGGATTTGTTCACATACAGCCTTAAACCAAATTAAATATACCAATTTTAATACTGGCTAAACCTAGGTTTTCATTTGACTAAAAGGCAATTGAAATGACTGGAGCACTGGGGTACCAGTTTTGTAACTAATCTACTGGATCCTTTAACATGAACAGGATACCTAATGAAAGGACATTAACAATATTAAGACTCAACAGACATCAATCAATAGATTGAAAACTTTAGATAAAACATACATTCATTAGAACTAGTCAGATGTTTTCAAGTGAGCTGTTTTGTCTTAAAAAGATTACAAAACATGAAACTTTCAAATGTTTGCCAGTTTTGACAAGAAAAGAGGAATTTCAAGTCACACAGAAATGCACTACTGCAGAAAAATGTTCAGGAAACTCACCTACAATGTGGGGAACCAGCCTGTTCTGCCCGGTTCAGATGGAGGACTTGAACCTTGGCTCTGTCCAAGTCTCCTAGGCTAAGCAACTGTTCTGGTGTAAAAAACTCTGGGTTTTTTTTCATTCTGTTTTCATGGAAAATACCCGAAGTTCCTGCAAAAATGTGCATAAAATTTGTTTGTCCTATTGTGAGATGAGAATTTTTCTTTTTTTAAATTTTGAAAAAGGGAGAACACAGCTTCTTGTCCAGCTCTGATATTATCCTGTGCTGAACTACTGTTTATGAGACTTGCTTGGTGTGCATTGCTGACTTAGCATTCTGTTTCCTGTAAACTCTTTGAGTCCCAAAACATAAAATCTGGGGAAAAAAAGACCCTCCTAAAAATGAAGAAAATGTAAGGTTTCTTTTTTTGGTGGTTGTTGTTGTTATTAATACAAACTTCAGTAAGGGACTGTTCTTACTTTTCTTTTCATTTTAACTTTTCATGTAAACTTGATCCCGAGAGTGTGAGAAACTGAGCGTCTTATATGATGAAATCTTGCTCGTCTCCAGAGCAAACAAAAAGTAAAGTCATACTGTCCAGCCAAAACACTTCAACTGATTTTTTTGTGTAGATCATTTAAAACCTGAGGAATTATTTTCCCAGACATCTGATAGCTACTCTACTAAAACTTGGTGAAGTTGCTACTTGGGGCCTTTTTGCAGCTTCTCTTTGAGGTTAGACGGAATCTGCCAATTCTCTGCTTGTATGGTCAGTGATAAAAACTCCCAGTCACTCTCCATGCAATCAGAATTGAACTGTGGATAGTTTTGCATCTCATTATTATTCCCTAATGGAAACCTTTTGGTCTTTGCATGGTGTCCTGTTTTTGAAATTCATGTTCAACGTAGCAGATCAAATCTACTGTTGATAGCAGCTCATGTTTTAGGCAAAACCAATTTCCAATAAAATCTACAGGCTTCCCACAAGGTTTTCAGGTTGCTTAGCTCCCATTACATAAAAAAAGAAGTTGTGGATCTGGGCCTTGATAAAATCTGAAAAAAGTGCTCTGGCCTGTAATAGCTGCAGGGTGAGACTAAGTGAGCAAAATAGTGCTTCCTTACCTTGAAATCTTTCAGTACATTGAACTATAAAACAGAACACTGGGCAACACAAGGATGATACGTTCCTGCATCATGAAACGAACAGCCTCCTGTAGAGTCTCTTTATTCAAAACTCTCAACAATTCTGCTCT
Organism: Phoebastria nigripes; assembly: GCA_035582835.1. NCBI lineage: Eukaryota > Metazoa > Chordata > Aves > Procellariiformes > Diomedeidae > Phoebastria > Phoebastria nigripes. The sequence goes on along the minus strand of JAYKAV010003006.1, from coordinate 210,894 downwards.
GTTTCAAAAAAGTTGTGAACTACATGTTTCATGAATAGCCCTAAATGAAAAAACTGGAAAAAAGCCACAAACTGAATTTTATACAGGTATGAAGGATATTAGATTGGTAGCAGAAAACAGAAAGACCTGCTCCCTCCGTCTGTGTGTGTAATCTTTTGGCATGACCAAGCATTGAAAAAGAACTCCATAATTCTATCCATTAGCAGGCTAAACAGAAACCCCCTGCAAATTCATATAAATAAAAATGTCATTCATTGGAAACAAGATCTGCTCCACTTGCATTTCTGGTGAGTATTTAGATGGCCAGGAACGCATGGCTGAGATAAGACAGAGAACGGGGAAGAGCACTAACATAATACAGGCATTATTTCATAAAACTACAGAAAGTAAATCTTGAACTCCCCCTGCACTGAGACACACTGCATTCCATGACTGCATCCCATTTGTAACTATCAGTGTTATCAGTAAGTGGTAATTATTTGAGAAAAGCAGTCTTATGTAAATAAGATGGCAAATTAGGAGGCAAGTATCACAAACTATCCGATGATAGGCACTTAGTTGAAGAGTAGACCTTTGAGTGTTGCTAATCACTTACCATTTGCTCTGCTTTTTGAAAAAAAATGTTGAAATAAAGGTTTAAAGATCTGTAAGAATTTAGTTTAATTTTATCCGTTAGAGCCATATGTTAGGAATAGAAGACCCTGGTAAGGCTGACGAAATGAGTTGTAAAATTGGGCATGAGATACTAATTTTCATGTATATCTACTTGCAAGTTAAATTCTGTTGTTGTATTTTGCTCTTTAATGATGTGGGGGAGTAGTAGGAGTTGCAGCCTCGATCCTTTGTGTTTGCCTGTCCTCCTGTAATACTTGTGTTCTCAGCTCTTATGAAGTCTGTCAGAGTCCCAGGCTCCTACACAAAAGCAAACTCTGTATTTTGAGGCCTGACCACATGTAAATCCCTTAAATGTAGTTTGTTGGCTAATTCCTATTTTCACCATGCTGACTGGCTCTACAATAGTTTAGTGGACAGCAGTATAAATATCATGGCCATACTGGCAAACTCAGTTCCTGGGCTGTAAAGAAGCAGCAGAGCAGACAAAAGTGCCAGCTAGCTGGACATATGGTCCCTCCTTTGATTTCCTGAAGTAGCCTGCATTACAATGCCTTACAGTCCCTACAGAACAGGGGACTTGCGAGTGGAGGAAATACAGACCAGGCAATGAAAAAGCACTTTATATGTCTAATTTTTCATAATAGCACACAATTTGAAACTACACAAGAATGCCCAAGACCGCAAATGTTCTCCAGTCATTGCTTGCTGCCAATATACAAGCAGTTCATATTTCAGAGGGAATGCTCTTATTTCCCCTGACGTTAATAGAACAGAAAATGAAGTTTAACAAACTTGATTATCAATGACAATTCTGCAACAAAAAGGCAAAAGGAAAAGGAATTAAGCAGTTACATATTTCTGGGCAACTGGTGTGTGGCACCTGATCTTGATCTTCAAAAATGGCAAAGCCTTGCAGTTCCCATTAACCTCAYGTGAAGTTGTGACAGGTTAGCATTTCTACAGACTAGGATCATGGTATCGCCAGTTTGCAGCTTAAATGTAAATGGATCCAGAATAGCGGCCATTTGGGAAATTTTTGCTTTTACATGCAAATTGCCAAGCAAGCCTTAGCCCATCTGCTYGGGAGCCCCATATTTTATAAACATTCGTATTTCAACTCGGTGTTTCAGAGAACTTACGCTCATTGATTTACTGTACTTAAAAGGCAATGTTTGAGCAATTCAGTTTTTATGTATTTTTATCCATTGCTGTCAATGTTGTATGAATGCTTCTACAGCTGGCATTATTTATACAGTTATGTAAACTATGGCTAGGCGTCGTTTCCCAACTTGAAGTTCTGAAGTAGATGACAGAACTGGCTCAAAAAGAAAAGGAAAGAAAAAAAAAACCCAAACCCCATGAACCCCCTCCTTCCTCCTACAGATCACTGTGATTTTCTGAATAACATACAACATTTTTAGATAGATCTTCTGATGCAAGCTGGGATCTCCATAGAAACCAGTTCCACACCATCATTTTCTACAGAGGTCAACCTATACCAATGCAGCTTTTAGGGACAAACTTGGCTATACACAATGGCTATACATCAGACATCCTACCACTCGTCTCATGAGTGAGGTCCCTATAGATGGAAAGAGAAAACAGAGGCTGGTTTCTTCACTGAAGGTAGGGKTTTTTTTGTTGCTGGGGTTTGTTTTGTTTGTTTTGTTTTGTTTTGGTTTGGTTTTCCCCCAAAAGAAGCATCTCTTTAGGAAAGTTAAGCCTATAATGCCCTCAACAGTAACACTACAATCTGTTGCATATCAAATACATCTCAATTTATTATGAGGAAAGTTACTGGGAAGATCAGTGGCATAGTCTTTCCCTGTGTTGTCACCTCCTGTCCTGCTGGAACCCTCAGGTAGACACACACATTTAATATCAAGCTTTTGAAAATCTCTGTTTTCCACTTCCTTGTGTTCTTCAAGTGTCTGGAGCCCTCAGCACACATGATCCCCAGCAGCAAGGGTTAGGTCACGCTTGTCTCTCTACTTATTTCCTCTACTTTCCTGAAGAGGAACATGTTCTCAGTGTGAACTGTCATGGGGGATACTCCACAACTACAATTTCATTGCAAAGCTACTGCAGTCCATTGTCTTTAGTTACTTATACTAAAAGTAACTAGTTAACTAATTACTAGTTACTACTAAAAGTAACTAGTTAACTAATTACTAATTACTACTAAAAGTAACTAGATAACTAATTAAGATTTAGTTATCTTAAATTGTATTAATTAATTTGATCCTTTAAGAACACATAATTACTGCTGTGCTGATAGCACAAGCAGTGCAAGCAGCCTAACACCTTCAGTTATAACCCTCTATTTTCAGTCATTTCCTGACATTGATAAACAAATGATTTGAGTACTAGAATTGTGATGCTTATTGTCATACACTAACGAACTTTCAGGACTACTTGCAACCAAAATTGCAAGAAAGGAAAATGCAAAAAAGCAAAATTAATCCTTAGGGACTTGAGTACAATGAGCTCCAGGTATGTTGTACTACACTGGGTCCCAAAGGAATTCTGCAAAGGCCATGCAGTTAATCTTTCTGATACATGCTTCTTTCAAAGTCATTATGGTTCATGCATTTTTTATGTACAGACCTTCTACCCTTTTTCCAACTCAGTCAATAGTACTGGAAATATCTACTGGGAACATTTTGATAAAATAAACTGCATAGACGTGTTGAATTTCTCTTGAAAGTACATGCATTGTAGATGTAAGAGAACCCATTGTATTTAAAATCCTAGACTAGAGCACATGTTCTTTTTCTGGAGGTTATGAATGCACATCAAATGGGAAGGGGACCTGGATAAATACAGGTGTGTTGGGAGGGAATACAGTGATGGAAGGACTAATGTAAGACTGCACCATCTGCAGAATATCCTCTCTATTACTTCTTTGTTCCTTTCCATTCTATAAAGGTTATTTTAATGGCTGCTGAAATCCAAGATGTGCATCCCTATTGTGGCTGTAGGGCAAATATTTGAAGTTATTTTTGTTTCTGTATAATGGCAAATGGCACCTGTCACATCCAAATGCAGGACAGTAGTGGAAAATACTCTGAGTTGGACTATACCCGCTGACGAGACAGTGTTCTGCCTTTAAAGGTGGATATTTCTAATTGAATAAGAAGAATTTGCAAGGAATCTCCTGAAGGATATTTTCATGATAAAACTGCAAAGAAAACTAAACAACCCTTCCTCTCCCAACCTGATGGAATATAAGATTAGTTTAATCCTAATTTATCTCTGGACAGTCAATTTATTCCAGCAAGGTTTGTTGCAAAATCTCTAAAGGTGCAATGGTACATGCAACAAAAATAACCACTCCTGCCTTGGCCAACATAGCGCTTTCTGAGCTGTACTAAGCACCCAGCCTTACACAGGAATACTGGGCAGTTACCCTGTGCCACAATACTTACACATGTAAGATTTAAAAATACTTTGTGATTTACTTTGAGTAAATTTTGCTCTTAAATGTAGGTTTTGGTAATTCTGAACTTTTAACCCTTCAACAAAGCTGCTTCCAGTCCAGAAAGACTCCAGCTGCAGCTAGGGCAGTGCTCAACAACGGAGGCTGATAATCTAAATTTGAGACTTTTACAATGCCTTCGTATGTGGTCAGTGGCCTTGCAAACCAAGAGACCACACACGCGCAAACAGAGGCTCTCATAATTGCCTAACATTTTCACCACCTGTTCTGAAGCCATGTTATCAGATGTGAAGGAACCAGTAAAAAACAGTTTATAAGCTATAAATGGAAGCAGCTATGTCAGAAAGCTGATAAACATTTCAGTGCAAATTATTTGTGTAGCAGACTGTAATTTACATGACACTAAACTGCTTTAAAGTATTGGTTTCAAGTTACAGGATGTCACAGTTACTGTTTTGGGGTAGGGGATATGTGTGTTGGGGGGATAAAGGAGAATGCAGGCAGGTGATATTTCTTGTTTAACAGATCATGTCAAAGATAATGCTATCTTTTCCTTGCCTTTTCTGCTTCATCTTTACCCCAGTATGCTGCCTAAGTGTGAAAGCTTGGTTTAGCTTAGAAAAAATCCATGAGGGTGCCTACCATGTTCAGTCATTTCATAGCCTTCAGAGATGTTCACTTAGTGTGGAAATGCTGATATCTCTATCTCCAGTGATGTCAACAAAATTAATCTTAAAAGAAAGAGGTAACCTTACCCACGCTATTAGATTAAATGGACTAAACCTGAGTGGAAAAACATATTTTATATGCATGTCTTAGCTGAATATGAAGAAGAAGAAGGTATATCCAGATCCAATTACAGCTATACAATTCCTACATTATTCCTTAAAGGCATTTGCTTTAGAACTTATTTTAGTAGTAGCTTAGCTCCTCTGTCACTGCTGATCTGAATGAAAATTATTTGTGATCAGCCTCTTCGAGAACTGGGTATTTGGTATGACATGTGATGTAAATAAAGTGTTCATTAGGAATATGTTGAATATGTTGTGAATATCAGCCTTATTTCTCTCTGACTTAAATCCATTCCTATTTGTTACTTAAGCCCAAAGATCAGAACTGATTGATTTCCAAGAGAGGAGAAAAAGAGAAGCAATTGCATGCATGCTGTTAGCCCTGTTAACTTTGCATATCTCATTCAAGAAAAATTCGACAGAATTTTAGTTTTTGTTTTCAGTGAACTTATCCTTGAAATTGTATTCATATGTACTAGCCTCTTCTTGGTTTTGGTGTAAACTGCCAGGGCTGTGAATTCTTGCCTGTAACACTCCTTTATCAGTAAGATTATATTTTAAAAAATAGAGAAAGTCTGATATTATAAATATCCTAGTCAAAAGCTTGTTTGTGATATAGAGGCATTTACTATAAACCCTTGACAATTACAAATGGTAAAAATTATGCTGAGGAGTTTTCCATAAATTGCTTAGTGCATTGGGTTTGGAATTTCGGCCCCTCCAAAGTCATCTTTCGATATGTGATAAAACTATTCTCACCTGGAAATCTTGTGACAGCTGTAATTTGTAGTTACACAACTCTGCAGACATCCAGTGACAAACTGTCAAGGTTAGTGCAATTTAGCACTGAAAGTATTCCTTACTGTTCCACATTATCAGCTGTGATAATTTGTTTTTCATTCCTTAGGCAGAGCATCAGTACTGGTATTATTTAGCAAACAGCCACTCACTGGTGGGGCACTGCACAGTGTTTGAACATTGCACTTATTTTTGATGACTGCTTGAAAATTTAATTAGGAATTAAATTCTCAAGTTTTACTCTCAGATCATCATCCAGACAATCTAAGAAGTGTTACGCTACAGAAATCTATTATGTATCCAGATTTGACAATTTTGGGCAGTTATGGTACTGCTTTCTCAAAACAACTATTGCAGAATAAGAAACAAAAACAGAGAAGGGTAACAAGAATGAAGAGTGCTATGAAACAGTGGTTAAACAGGAAAAGATGAGTAAAAATTATTTGTCAGTTTGGGAAGTGAGGACTGAGGCAGGATGAAGGAAGGGGAAAGGAAGTACAGAGGCCGATGAAATTATTACTGTAGTGAAGAGGCCTAAAGAAGGATCTAATGAAATTAGCAACAGGGACATCCAGTGAAATTATCATACACAGACTTAATACTGACAGAAGAAGTACTGACTTTCTCCACACTTCCAAGTTGTGCAGCTTGGAGGCTTGAGATATAAATGCCTCAAGCACTGGCTATGGGAGGCTAGGCAATGTATGGTAGGAACAGTCACCCTATCCTCACCATAAATATGCCAGACACTTTTCAAGACTGTCTGCAGGGCGAGGTGGACTTGGGTCCAATCTGCTGCAGCAATTCTGTAAGTTACATTGTTTTGCAATGGTGGTAATATTGATTTTCAGTGTGGAAAATTTCTGTTTTGCACTAATTAGCTGAGGAATGAAAGTTTGGGACTTTGTGCCTGCAGAGATCACAGGAGGCTCTTACTGATTCTCCCAGTTAAAGCTCTTGTGCTATGCTAACCTTTCTAATTTCAGCAGTACTTTCTGTTCAGATGAACTTAGTTTTCCTGGAAAGGAGATTTTTTTCCATTAACAAAGCCCCTTTTTAAAACATTCACAAAATAAAACAATGTTTTTGGCAAGATAGGCTCATTTACAGGCTAAAAATGAAGTGTGAAAATTTCTGAAATCTGTTACTTTTATTGCAAATATTTCATATGTTTCTAACAGAACACATTCAGTTGTACCAGGCAATATATTTTGAGGAAACAACCTGAAAATTTCAGAACTTTAAAAACAATTGCTTGGCAAGCATTTTTTTTTTTTTAAAGGTGGCTCTTATCTGAACTTTGTGTGATGTTCTGCCGTCTTTTATACACTGCCTCTCCCTTCTTGCTGCTTCTTCCACCAGCTTCAACCCCATGACCCTTGCTAAGAAGGGTATCTTCTACTTGCTCTGATGTCTGACTGTGTTTTGAAAGTGTTTGTCTAATTTCGTCATGAATCTCATAAGCTCCAGAATGCATTGCACCATCATGTCATTTGTAAAGAATCAACAAATTTGACATTTTTTTCTTCTTTTACTAAACAAGAGGCTTTATCCCTCAGGCTACCCTAGCCGTCTGCTTCCCCGCCAATCTCTAGCAAAGGATCTTCTCCTACTTCTTACTATGCCTGATTTATTGCAGTAACTTTGAATATCCACTATCACACATTTATGGTGAGTATATCCTCTGTGGCTTTGGTGAAGCTCTGGAAGTTTGCTTCAAGAGCACTCAGGCAGCAAGTACTGAACCCTCACAGATGTCAGTATAACCTGATAAGTCAGGTGGAAGGGAGCTTGGAAATTGAATGAAGTTTCTGAAACCTAGGCAAAGTTTTGCACTTATTTTGTTAAGCAGTCAGGCATATTCTTACTTTTCTAACAACTTAGTTTCTCATTAGTGTGTGCAGCAACAGCTAAAGCAAGGGGGGAAAAAGCCAAACCCCAATCCAAAACAAAGCAAATATCCCTTGGATGTCCAGAATTTTTCATATGCAAACTTGGATGTAAGTCTGTGTTCTTGAACACACAGTTGCAGAAAAAGATTGATAACAAACACTGAACTTTTATAGCTGTGAATTGGAAATAGACAGATGCAGATCATCAGCTTGAATCCAGGCCAGGATAGCAGTTGCTGAAGCTCATTATGTCATGGAAACAATTGTGTAGTCTGTTAAAGATGGGTTGAGGAGTACAGAAAGCTTTTCATTACCCATTAATGTGGAGATTATTGTGGAGGAGGAATACTATGACTTAGTTTCTTTTTCAGTCCTTCCTAGGATCCAGCTCAGCAAAGTGAGAGTTAGGTGGAGACTAGCTCTGCCATTACCTGCAGTGTATCACTTCTAAACAAAAAGGGGAACATCAACCCTTACTAATTTAAAAGAAACATATAGTTATACTGGCAGTGTATCCAACCGCTACTCATATCCCGTGCTAATCTTTAATTGTTATACGGATGCCATACAGGGAGAGACTCCACTGGATTTCAGTCAGAAACGATACCAAATAATGGAGTAGGGCCTTATGTACTCTTGTGGCATTAATTACATTCAGAAAGAATACAGACATCATGAACTTTAAAGAAAACGAATTGTTTGCATATTTTTCTGTTTTTCTTCAGGTGGTTGGGAACAGCCCGTCACTGTCAAGTTTGAAGCTCTTTGGTCATCTGAATGGCCAGGCAGAACTAACACATTGCTACCAATGCATGACTCAGTGTGGCTGAGCAGACTGGCAGCAGATGGCTTATTATAGCCCTTCAGACTGGGTGTTGCAAACCGCTGTAGTAAAAGCATGTAACTGGCTCCACACATGAGGAATAACCACATTTGCTATGAGTTACTCCAGAGTGCTAGTGACACTTTCTTGCACGGACTGTTCTCGTCTCTAATTCTCTGTTGATAATAATTTAGCAAAGTTTGCCTGCTTGTATCAGGCAAAAAAATTAAGTACATATATCACATGCACATTAAGTACATATATCTCTCTCCCTCTAAACATCACACCTCTTTCAGGAATTTCAATTTGAGTATTTTTTCTTTTCCTTTTTTAAATGTGTATGAACTGAACAATGGCACAACCTTATTTACAGAGACAATATAGGATGAATGCTTATTTATAAGACTAATTCTTCCTGTACCTACAGCAGAGGGAAGAGATACAGAAAGTAAATCTGGCCTTTGATATGCACAGGATAGCTGTGAAGTGATCACAAACAGTTTTGACATTCCACATTGTTCAACTTTTTGCTTCTTTAGCTTGTACAGAAGTAGTTTCCTATCTGCTTATTGCAACTAGCTACCTAAACTACAGTCTTCTCTATTGTTTTTTTTCCAGCAGATGATGCTCAGACCTGCAGATTTTCCCAGAATTCAGCCATTTCCCCAAGTAGGTACAGCATTATAATGACCTCTCTGCTTTACTGAGCTTTGTTTTAACCTCCTGATCACCTTCCAACCATCAGAGGGCTCCACAGCCCTGGCAGCAGGAAACACCAGTAACCTCCCAGCTGGTCAGGGCCATGGGAGGCAGGCACTGAACCCTCACTTGGTGACCACCTTGCCATACAGTCTTTGATTCATTCTGCAGCACCAGCAACAACAAATCATTGCAACGAAAAGATAACATCCTTAAATCACTTACTTCAGCAAAATTTCCACAGTCAAATTTTTGTTTAAACAATGATATAGTTTTGATATAAATTAAATAATGATAAAGGGGAGAAATAGTACAAGACCTCATCCTCAGAAGTTGTAGTAGTGAACTGAGGTGTGGAAACAAGATTAAAGTCCTGGTGTTACTAACATCCCCTGCTTATTAATCACAACAGCCCCACCTTGAATAACCAATAGCTCTTCCCCTCACTTGGAAGGTGGAAGACTCAGGCTGATGTCCCTGTGCGAAGTGCTCTGCCACCTGGTCTCCAGCGAGGCTGTGGGCTTATCTGGTTTGGAAAGGGCCCTCTGCTTCAGACATGAAATCCCACGCGGGCTGGAGCTGGGTGTGGGCTCTCAGGAAGGATGTTCTAGAAAAGAAAAAGATGCATTTTATTGACAAATTCCTTACTGGTTTTTTTCAAGTGCTGACTATGGAGCATGTGGTCACAGGCTCAAATCTACGAGAGAGCAGAGGGACAGTAGACAGGGAGGACCGGTACATGCAGAAGACACACAAAGCTTGTGTCCAAAGTAACCCACAGTTACTGATTTCAAGATTGCATGAGAAGAGCAATACAGACTAATACTTTCCTGTGTCTCTTACTTCAGGTAACTCTGGTAAAGCATTTGGTCACAAGAGCCAAAAAGAAAATCTCATTTGACAAATAAAAGTGATTGGGCTCTCACATAAAGCCTTGACATGTTATGGGACTTTCTTGCAGTTGGTTTTACTTGCCTCATACACAACCGACATAGCAGTAGGCTGTTCAGCTTTACTTCATTTGATAGTTATGGCACACACAGACACACATAAAGGCATGCTTAGCCTAAAGCCTCCAGGAAAGAGTTAATGATGACACACTATTACAACTCCATGGAAAAACTGAAGTAGGCAGAGATATATCCCCCTTGTCTTGAAATGCCTGGAAGCCCACCTTTCCCAGGAACATTTTGCATACACAGCAAGCATATTATGTTTATTTCTAATATAAAGTTTGTGCTTTCCATTTTGTTCGATCGCTTTCTCTGTTTTACATGCTGTGTTTCTTGACGTCTGCAGTGCTGCCTGAACAACAATCATAAAGGTCCTAAAGCATCCTCCAGCACTGTGGGTGAACTGCATATTTTTAAGATGTTTGCCGAGACAGCCTGTGCAAAGGATTTGTTTTTGCAAGTGTTTGTGTGCGTATGTGTGCACAATCCCTGTGTGTGGCCTGTGTGAATACCGAGTGCCATTTACTCTGAAGGCTCTCTAAACCACCCTCTCTGCCTGTGTAGAAAACATCTCCCTGCTGTAACTAAGCAGAATTAAAATAGTTATTTGTCCATTCTTTCTTTTATGTACACCCTCTCTGGCCCCCAGTGAACCTCCTCTGCAGTTTTGCTGCATGTTCTTAGCAGTAGCCAAAAGTCCCCTCCTGTTACTGCACAGGCACAGCAAGCTGAGAAGAGAGGAACAAGGCACTGGAGGCATACTGCCGCTCTCTGTCTTGTACAGCAACCACTTCGAACTCCTTCTACACTACACCAACACTTGCTGAACCTGCCCTTCCACGCCTGTTCCTCCCTCCTGCACTCTACTGTTACTCTGTTTATTACATCTCCCTCACTTGTGCCGCTCTTTTCCAGCACTTTTCACTGATTTAAGTCTCTCATTCCTCAGAGGCTGCGTGGCTGAACTTCTTACAGAGTTACATAGGAGCTCTGCTTCATGGGCCATGAAAACACCATATTTCTCTATCCTATTAAGTTGTTCCTTCTAAATAAATAAGAAAGACAGGAAATAAACCCATCACAAACTAATAGCTCACAGAACCACCCTCTTGACATGATTGCTATAAAACTTTGGAAGCGATTTGTTTATTTCTTTCTTTCTCATGCATGCTTGCCGCTAGCGATCTACAGAGTTCATTTAACTATCAGTGCAAGCAGTTTTATACTTCACTGTAAAGCCTTGGGTCAATCATCTCATAGTCCTATAGCTGTTTTTAGAATTCAGAATAATTTTAAAAATTTTAATCAAAATGTTGCTGGCGTATAAAGTTTACTGGCAAAAATAATCCTTCCACTTCACTGTTCGTACACTGAAAATTAAATTTCTCCATCTTGGAATCTGAGATAATTGTTATCCACTTTATTGTGAGAAGTCATAAAAACTAATTTCTGTTCCAGAGCACAATAGACAGTATTTGAACACTGTCTTTCTTTTAATTATCACAAAAAGTGCTAAGTGCTTTATCCCCATTTTTCTCCTAGGGAAACTGTGGTAGAGGGAAGATAAATGACTTTCACAAGGATTTGAGAGTCTTGCTGGTCTAATGGCTTTCCATTAGCCTATATTGCTTCCAGTTTGGGAAGGCAGATTGCTCAGATTCTTTTAATGTATTTATGTTACCCACCTCAAAGCCGCTTTGAAATGATTAAGCACATGGCCAGGAACCACAAGTTCTTCCTCCTTCCAAAGCTGGGTGCTCATAATATTTTACTACTATGACAAACTCCGCACACAGCACTTACTTTTGTGAGTGAGGAAGAAAAAGCTAGAAAGCCTGAGGGATCCACAGTCATCTAGGAAATTGGTACCAGTACTTCCACCTCCCAATACAGTGCAGACCACAGTAGACCACAGTACCTGCTGGTGGACTTGCATCAATGCTTTTGGTGGAAACCTAGGTCCTTTCACTATTTACCTCAATGGATCCCAAACTTTGCCTTTTCTCTTAACTTTCTGTAACAAGGATGTAGTTACCCATCTACATTTAGAGTGGTCTATATGTACCTTCAGACTGATGACACTTAGGATCTTTATTTCAGACATTTCTGCTTACAAAGATCAAGAAGATGTCACCATAGAGAATCAAGGAAGAATGTCTGTGAGAGGAGAGGCCGGGACTGAACATTTTTTATCTTGCCTTTGGCAAGTTAAATATCCCTTACTGTTCGGGAAATTGTGAAAGAAAGGCACCCCAGTAATATTTTCGCAGTCATTTATGTAAACAATTTAATAATGAAAATAAAAATAACGCAGCGGAGTCATCATCTGAAACTTGACTGCACTTAGTTTCAGTTTAGAAATCCTTTTATGTTTGAAAGTACACCAAAGAAGTAACTCAGTTTTTTTAAAAGTCAGAGGTAAATAAATCTCTCACCTATTCAGAACGCCATCTGTGTGTTTCAATGGAAAAATGTAATCCTGTGGAAAGGAAATACAAATACAGAGTAATCTGTCAGAGTAAGCGGTAGCCTTTTCTGGATACCGCACCATCAAAAATTTCTTACTTTTGATTTCAAATTTTTTATTATAGGCTTATATACAAGCTTAACTAGCATGTGTCAAAATAACTCTTTTTATATTTAATGTGAGTAAATATGATATGAAGCTATTGATTCACAATTACTTCAGAACCTTAAAATGCCAATTTTAGAGTTTTTCCACACCATTTATTAAAATTCTTAAAAATATTTTTGTTACATTTACAGTAGGTGTCCTGCAAAATAGTTCTGCTTCCTGACTGACAAAGGTAAAGACAGACATTAACAATGGCATAGTTTATGATCATAGAAAGCAGCACAAGGACAAAATTTTGGAAGATGGTATTATATGCACTACTCTGCATGTTTACACACATACAGCTTGCCTACAGTTGTATTTCATGACAAAGTACAATCCATCTGGAGAATAAGGTTAGATGTTTTCTATTGTCCATCTGTGCAAAAAATATTGGACAAAAGCGGCGCTGATTACTCCGCAGGTAGCACTCACTTGTGTTTATACTGCAGGTTGCAATCTGTTATACTCCACCATTACAGCTGACAAGTAGTAGCTGCAGTTGTAGAAGATGCAGCATAACACAGGGTCATTTTTGCTGTTTAACCTAAGTAATATGCTTTGCCTGCCAGTGTAGCCTGGGCAGCTGATTTCTCCCTACAGTACAGACTCCTTTTTTATTGTCACCAGTCTGGAACCGAAACGGCAGGGAATTCGTTACTCCTCCATTTGCAACCACTGAGTAAGTACCAAGCTACTGCCTCAATGTTATACTGCTCAGCTTTTTGCTTTCAAGACAAAAACAAATAATAAAATGCTTTAGTTAAGGATTCCTACTGCTTTGTGCAAGAGGTGGGGCACTAGCCCCATTTTACTGCTTGCAGTGAGTAATTATAGTCTGTCATTTCCTCTGTGCTTTCAAATTGTTACTGCATTCTTCCCGCCCTGACCAAAAGGTTGTGTAGCATTTCATGCACTGTAAAATAGCAGCTTCACTTCACCCTACAAACACCTGTATTTCATTGTCGGCGAGTGAACCGACCCGTCCATTTCCCCTCACTCCGGAATGCACTTTATGAATTTTTTGAACAGCATGAAGTGTATACAAGGGTCACACCTTGTAGGCAAGAGCTGGCAACTGAAGCATATCTATCAAAATTCTTATCTTTAAGCTTTTCCACTTCTCTCATCTTGTCACGCTCCTTTAATACATCCATGCCACTTCAGCTGAGAGGGAAGTGCCACTTTCTGAGGCAACACCATAGCACCAGGAGCCAGGWACCCAGCAGGCACACCAGCAGCTCTGAATTCCTTAGCTAGGGATGAGTGGGAGACCTCTGGCTGTTCTTGGGCTTATTTTTATTAAAATGAATTGAAATAAAATTCTCAAATTCTTTTGCTCCCCCCCCCCATAGGTGCAAAAAACCCCACACAGGTGGACAAAAGCAGAGGATAGTTATATGAACTATGAAACTATTCTCGATCTACTTTGTTTTCAGTATGGCTATAAGGAGTAACTTCTTGTGCTATTAGTCCTGACTGATTGCTTATCCAACAGTAGTTATATGGCACAAGCAAGGAAGAAGAAATCAGGATGTGTTCTTCATGGAAAAATACACTTAATTTACAAAAACAGGGGCATAACTGCCATCCACTACTGTTTTCTGACTGGCAGCATTCTGTCGCGTGGAAGTTGTAACTGCACTGGCTTTCGTTTCAAAAAGTGGAAGCAAGTTACTTGGTTTTCTGACTTTTCTATGCTTGTGATGGGAGTCTCAGCATCACTGAGTTTGATGTTACCTGCATTGTACTGCTTTTGCAGCTTGAGCTGGCAAGCTCAAAAGCTTGCTCCTACAAAAGCTCCCTGCATGGTGCTGAGCCACATTGTATTGGTCCACCAGGTAGCTCCAAGGTAGCTCAGGAATTCACACTGAATTATCCACTGGTTCACACTGCAGGAAGCCTAGGACAGTTTATTTTTTTTAAAATGGGGCCGAGGAACTTTAACTCAATTTTTGAAAAGGGTTTGTATGCCATGTTCAGCAATGCCATAGTTAGGCACTCAGTGAAATGACTGAGTTCCCGCTAAGGTAACGAGGCTCAGAAGTTCAGGAAAGCACATAGCAAAATTAAGTACAAGTTAGAGCCCTGTTCTTCTTCCTGTGCTATCACCTTCTCTACCTGTCACTATTTTTACTGCACTTGTTCAGTACAGGTAAACTTCTATGGTTAGGAACGTGTACAGCGTCTGGTGGGATAGAGTTAACTTTCTGCATAGGTGCCATGTTTTGGATTTGTGGCTAAACCTGTTGGTAACACACCAGTGTTTTGGTTGTTGCTGAGCAGTGCCTGCACAGCATCAAGGCTTTCTCTTTCTCCTTCTCCCTCTCTGCCCTCCCAGCAAATAGGCCAAGGGTGGGCAAGAAGTTGGGAGGGGATGCAACCTAGACAGCTGACCTAAACTGACCAAAGCTTAGTTTAGCTGCAGGCTGGGGTCAACCCACCCCAGAAGGCAATTATTTAAATGAACAATTTAACTCTTCAAGCTACCAGAGATTTAGAATAGGAGGTTCTGATTTTGGTGAACCTGGAATCGGTCACTGATGAAGGCACAGCCGTGCCCACTTCATAGAAGAAATTCATGTATCATTTAATCTAGCAGATACCAGCAACATCCTTTAGAGAACTTGCATAATCAAAACTCACGCTAATTTGTCTTGAATCAGTGCATTATACATGTATTTTGTGTTTTTCTCCATACTTTTCAGAGAATGGTTACTACTCCAAGGGGTCTTTACTCCAGGTATTAATAGTGGATCTGATTTGTGACTGAGAGCTCCCCTCACTCTTCGACTCTACCAGCTCATCTAATTATCATTGCTACTAGTACTCCAGACTTCTCTAGCTTTTTCTATTTTCAACTGAAGAGCTCAGAAGTGCTCTCAGAAGTGCTTTTTTCTTCTCCTTATACACTTTCCCAAAGGCATGGGCACAAACATAGCTCATCTGATGTGTGTTCTTCAAAGCAGCCACACTAGAGCTCGGAAAAAGGCAGAAGATCTGGAGTTTTTATGATAATTAAAGTACTCACCAACACTTCAAAGTAATTTTTAATAAGTGTTTTGAGTTTTATTCCATACTTTTAATGTTTTATAACTTTTAGCCTGGGTTAACAGATATTACACGTTACTTAGAAAACAAAAATGGTGACAGGTTTTAATACCAGAAAACTGGCATTTAGCAAAATACTTCACAGAGATGCTTCAAAAATATCAAACCATTTTTAACAGGAAGACTAAGACAAGTAACTATTTGGTAGTGTGGTAATTTAGAAGACAACAACTAGTACTTGTAGCTCAATTAGTAATGTGTGGTGCACAGGTTACAAAAAAAAAAGCTTAAAATTTTGTTGCCTTTGGTACTCCAGCTGGGAGTCTGAAGAGGGATAGGATCAGAACTAGACAGATACGGAAAGAGAACTTGATTCATCTGATTGCTTATCAAAATGTTAAGATTTTGACTTCCCAGAGTAAAAAGGCACTGACTATACTGAGGGCAGCATCTTCTGACAGAAAAGCTTGCATTCATTTGTACCCCCCCTGCCTTCCCTGAGAACAGACAGATGTTCATGGTTCATGGTTCAGGAATATGCCCTCCTTCCTTTATAGATCTTATGCCCATAAAACAGTTTGTTAAAGCCCACGAGAAGTTCTCTTGAAATATGCTTGTAACAGCACTGGCGGCAAAAATGATGAAGTAATTGTCTCATTTAGTAAGAACAAACTTTTACTGCAGTTAATTTCTAAGGAGTCAGGAGCAAATTCAGCAAAAGGCTATATTTCTTGCTGCAATTTCTGCATAAATGACATAGGAAATTGGCTTATTTTATTTAAATGGATGTCAGATGTTGCTAAAAGACAAGAAAACTCAGACATGGGAAACAACTCCTTAGTACAGCAGGGTACTCAGAAGGCTTGTCATAACTGCTGGCTAAACGTGTAGGTAGTGAATTCTTTAGTGTGCTGGTTTTGGCTGGGACAGAGTTAATTTTCTTCCATAGTAGCTAGTATGGGGCTATGTTTTGGATTTGTGCTAGAAACAGTGTTGATAACACAGGGATGTTTTCGTTGTTGCTGAGCAGTGCTTACACAGAGTCAAGGCCGTTTCTGCTTCTCAACCCACCCCACCAGCAAGTAGGCTGGGGGTGCACAAGAAGCTGGGAGGGGACACAGCTGGGACAGCTGACCCCAACTGACCAAAGGGATATCCCACACCATATGACGTCATGATCAGCATATAAAGCTGGGGGAAGAAGAAGGAAGGGGGCACATTCAGAGTGATGGCGTGTGTCTTCCCAAATAACCATTACATGTGATGGAGCCCTGCTTTCCTGGAGATGGCTGAATGCCTGCCTGCCAATGGGAAGTGGTGAATGAATTCCTTGTGTTGCTTTGCTTGCGTGTGCAGCTTTTGCTTTACCTATTAAACTGTCTTTATTTCAACCCACGAGTTTTCTCATTTTTACCTTTCTGATTCTCTCCCCCTTCCTGCTGTGGGGGGAAGTGAGCGAGTGGCTGTGTGGGGCTTAGTTGCTGGCTGGGGTTAAACCACGACATCCAGCCAGGGAACAGAAAAAAGTTCCAACTTCCAGCCCTTCAAAAGCCCTTTCTGGAAGCACGTCTTACACCTCTAAGAGATTTGTGTCATTTCTGCATAGGGAAGGTCAATGCCCCTGTACTAATGACCTGGCTTAATACCCCTTAGCAGTTAGGACAACGGTGTCAGTAAAAAAAAAAAATCAACATTTAACAATAGGTCTATATACACATTATACTTCTGATAACTTATGGTACGCAAAAATAATTTTTATTGCAATGAACTCTATAAAAATGTTTTAAAACTTGATTAACTCTTGAAATTACTAATGTATCCCTGTGAAACACATTTCTTTAGGAAAAAGTTGGAAATACTTCTATGCTGGAATTGCCTGATTTTCAGTAGCAAAGAGCATTATTTGCTTTTACAGATTGCGAATTTAGCTCTATGCAGTCTTCAGTTTGGGCAATTGATGGAAGCAGAACCTAGAGGGGGCCCAAATATGGGCATAGGTGAGCTAAATTCATCAAACAGGTAGGAATTCCAATTAAGAGCAAGCATTCTGGTTCAACTTTTAGGGGCAGGCAATGGGAAAGGGGCCATACTAAGCACCCTGTTCACCACACTACACACCAAAATCTGAATGTTAAAAGCCTAGAGAGCCTGAGCCAAACTTGTATCTGTCACACTTTTAACACCTTAGAATTATTCTATAGGCCTCTTCTGTTCTCACTTGCACTTTAAACAGATCCATCTCTGTTCACTTTAGCAGTTATTTCTATTTACTTACTTTTTTTTTTGGTCAGGCTCAGTGGCCACATCTTGAAGTTTCACCCAGATGATTTTGGTCCTGACACTGGCAAGAATTTACACACATCTTTAACTTTCACCAAAAGTATTCCCCCCATGAGCAACCCTGTTATCTGTGAGACCACTTTTGCAGTTCAATCTATACTTAAGCACTTGCAGAATCAAGGACTTTGAAAACTAGGAAGCAGAGCCAGTTGTTTGTATTTAGAAGTGTCTAGCTTACCTAGCATTAGGTTATACTTAAGGAGATTTTAGGCCATGCCACGTTAACTCAGTATTTATCTTTTAATGAGACATCCATTATTTCTTAAGTACAAAAGATGGTAGATATAATTCATACAGATTCAGTAAGATATTTGGTATGGTGGTATATCAGAAATTAAGTGGTGTATGATTAACATAAGAATTGTAAGAGGTGGAAAACACTAACTAACAGGAGAACACAATGAGTTATGCTGAAAGGGGAAGTAGTTGGCTAAAATAGAACCATTCAGTGCAAAGGAATTATTTCTGGAAATCCATTCCAATAATAAATTAAATATTTCTTTAAATTTTGAAGATCACTAATAGGTGTAAAGGTAAAAGCATTTGCTGTTGCCCCAGGTTGGGGGTGCCAACCATCCAGAGGAGAACCAGAACATCATGTAAGAATTAGGCAAGTTTGAGGACAGGAGCCACGGGAAGAACTCAACAGTACAAAAATGTAAAGTCATGTATTTAGCATCCATTAATAAGAATTTCCCCTCTCCCAAAAAGTCACCTTTTGGAAGAAGAACAGAAGGAAGGTCTACAATCTGTTGTGCAGTAAGACATTGAAAAGAACTGATCTTTTAAGAAATGTTCCTGTGTTTGTGAATAGAAGCCAGGTACCGAACTCACTGCAGTTCCTCTCCCCCGTGCTTCCCATTAGCCAATGCCAAAAAATTGGGATAGGGGAAGGGAAAAGGGGAGAGAGGACAAGACGGAAGGGCCATTTTGAAATAAGCATTTCATGAACATTTTTATGTTAGCGTGACCTCAGGAATAAACTGAGCATAGCCTGTCTGAGCCCAGCAGGCTCTTGTGCAGGATATGCACTCACATCAATGGCATTCCACCCCGTTTCGGCTGTGACTGTATCTCGGCTGTAGCCAAAGGAGCCTCAATAGCCTTTCATGCACAGACAGAAGAAGCAGGCAGTTATACTCCCTGGCTGGCATGCTCACTTTGTCTCTGCTGCTAAACAAAAGGTCTCTGTACGAGGTCACTGTATAATGAGCCGCAGTTCAGTTGTAAATACATTTTCAATGTTTCCGTCCCAGTGCAGAACAAAGAGGAGTGTCCCAATTCAGGTCAACACATCGCAACATCATCATTTGAGGAGAAAAATAATTTTTGTCATCAGTTGTCTCGGCATTGCTGTTTCATGGGAAGCAGGCTTCCTGATACATTTGACACTGGCTGTGATGTCAAATGCCTGTCATTGCCCTCTTTAATCTTAATTGGTGATCTCTGCTTTGAGCTTTGTTGCATTTCTGCACACTTGATATTATGGGAATGAATCCTGTTTTGTTTGTCCTTCAAAATTACACTCATTTGGTTTTCAAAGATTTGCTTTCGTAGGGTACTTGCACGTATGTAAATCTGAGGTGCAAAACACCAACAAAAGACATGCTGGGCTAGGAACAGAAAGGTTGGTTTGCTCTCCCATAAGAAGGCAAATTTTCAAATTGGTCTACATAGTCCTGTGCCTCTCCAGAATGCCAGCTCAACTTCCAGGTCTGCAGGCTCATAACATAGTGTATTTTCACTGATACCTTCTGTACAGACTTTATATTTTGATTTTGAAACTGTCTCAAAATATTGTATTTCTTCTAATTTCTGGGTTGAAGTTTAGGATTTGAACTACTGCATGCTACCTTTTAGGGGAGTTAATGCAATATACTCAGGCAGTACAATTAAACATAAGGGTACAGGATATCTTAGGATGCCAAAATTAGATTTGCTTTCACAAACACCACCAAAAAACAGCAAGGCATTTTTTTGTGAACTGAAGATTATAGGAGACTTCCTACTAATCATCTAATTAAAGCTGTGAACTAGTACAAACGAAGTTTTATTTTCAGCTGGAGATGTTTACATCCATCTCACTGCAACTTACAGGCAAAGCAAAATTAAAAGTTAATTTAAAATTATTCAGCCTTATTTCAAAATTTCTTCAGCACGATGGGATTTAAAGAAGCCTGTTGCATTAAAAAATCTTAACTCAAAATCTTTGGCATTCTCTTCTCCTTGAATAATCCCAGCTCTTTGGCACATCTCAGTTCTGCCTTTGTTCTCCTGCGTTCTTGTCTCTGTACATACATTGCTCCTCAAGTTTACAGGTAGATGCACAGAGACAAGCGATTAAGAGATTGCAGTAAGTGTTCTAAAGACCTTAGTAGTATCTTTTTTTTCTCCTGAAAGTGCTTACTGAATGTTTTATATGATGCTGGTCTGAGCTTGCAGTAGAAACGAAAAATATTTTCAGGTGCCACATTTTCAGTATCAGATAAGTCTTTGCAACTACATTGCTAAAATAAGGCACTTGGAAAATATACCCTATTGAGTTCCTAAGTAAGGAAACGTACAGGCAGATTTTCTTGGCAAATTCTAACACTAACATAACAGCGCATTAACAAGGTACTTTATAGCAATATACAGCCAGGTTACTGTGCAAAATATTTAGTTTTAGAAACACCAGTACCTTTCAGTACAACCCTCATGCTTCCTCTGTTCTGAGCATTTTGCATGCTTTCACTTATTCTCTTCCTGCACTTCCAGAACATGTCTGCATCTTCCCATGGCTTTGATGATCCAACCGCCTTTTCCACCTCTGGTGGGAAATTCCTAGTGCCTGAAGACTACAGTTTCTTTGGAATTAGTTAGATTTTTCTTCTTTTAAACACAGACCTGCACTTGTAGTGCACTGTTTAGACCCAGGCATAATGGTAGGGTTTCAAACCCCTCACAAGGGGCTACCTCAAAAATGTGTCACCAAATGAGGCAGAACATGAAACTATTCCCTGAGTAAACAACTCGCTAGCCTCCAGCCCTGCTCGCTCCTCACAAACCAATCAAGTCTAGGTGTTCCCCATCTCCGCTTCTTCTGAACTGGTGGTTTCTGGCCCACCAGAGCTTCTTCTGATTACATAATAGCTTATCAACTGGCATCATGTCAAAGAAAAAAAAGTTGCATGAAAAAGACTGCAATCTGGCTCTGCTGTAGCTGTGCTTGTATTAGAAAACGGAGGCGGGAAGCTGTGGGGAATGGGTGTCTTTTCCTCCCTTCCCTGCTCTGGCTGGTCAAAGCAGGGAGGCTTCTGACTTCTGTTTTCAATTGAGATTTTATTTTGTTTGACTATTGTTAAAAACAAAAAGATTCTGGGAGGGAAAAAAGCTTTTAAAAGAACGTGGGTGTGGCTTTTACTTCTCCTCTCTAGCTGGTGACACAGCCTACACGAGTGTACTTTGAACTTGCTTTTCCTGGGGGTGAGTGGGGAGCCTGGATGTCTCCTGCAGTATAAAAGATTCTCTCTCCATAATCACAGCAACAAAGACAAGTTCAAATTTAAGGATTTCAGAGATTTGTCAAGATGATGCATCATGATATACTGCAGAATTTAACAAGAGCATTAGATGTATAGCTGATTTCTCTGATCCCACACTACTGCAAAGAGAACTCCAGTAAGCATCTCTTCTCCATTTATGAATTTACACCCCTTTACTATCCCTGCCAAAGAAAGCACAAGAGCTTTAACATTTAAGCATAGCTGAAAAAGAGTTAAAGGAGAACTTCAGCTTATCTAGTCGAAAGGGTCTATTTACAAGGGGCTCATGAACTCCAGTCTTTTCGTTTGGTGAATTAAAAAAATCTTTATGGGAACAAGATGTAGAATTCAACCTCTCTCTTCAGGACACAGTAATACTACAGTTGTAGACGTTCTTACACCTTTTCTATTTCTTTTGAGTATTGTTTGTTTCATAATAGAGGACTTCAGAATCTTAAAATGGGGCTGGAATAGAGAAAACATAATAACGGGAGCAAAAAAGCCCTAAACTTCCGTATTTCTGTATTTCTTTCATGCATAATGCTGGAGTGCAAATAGATGGGATTAATGTCTGTCTGATAGCCTTTTTTTGATAGATAGTTATGTTTATTATTCAACTTTATCCAAAGCCTGTTTTCAAGAGAGTTCTTATTTTACAAACCCAACTAAACTAGCAAGAAATATAGATGGGCAAAACTGAGCATTTGAAGCACAATCAAAAAATTACACTAGTGCCAAAGCAAATAAATAAATACAATACCAAAAGCTTTGTTTTTGTTCTGCTAAATCATAACCTTATTTTGAAAGTTGGTATGTGTTTTGTAATTTTTTTGTTTTCTTGTTATGACAAAGAAAAGCATTCATTGGAGATTTAATTCACTCAACATGCTCATTGGGGATTTTTTTGGAAGCTGATAGTAAGAAAATAGCCTCTGCTTTTTATCATAATTTAAAATTTTCTTTTAATTCTACACATTTTTATAGCATTTTATTTATTAGGCTTTCATCTGGAAGAAAGATAAAGGGATAATACACGAACTTATATGGCTTCTAACACAGATGTCATTATTTTAGTTTTTTTTTCTTTGAAAAATACACTGAGCCAAATCCTACTTTCAGTTGTAAGATATAGTACCAAAAACCATTAGTGAAGTCAGTGGACTTCCTCTGGTTTTACAGGTATAACAGGCTAGGCTTTAGCTATGTGTGTTTATCTTTTTTAACAAGTAGTATACGCTAGAAGTATTAACATATATAAACCCTATAAACAGCTTTATTTAGATATAATCAGTACATCTTAATTTATGACTAACAAAGACTTACAAATAGAATTGTCTCACTTTTCAAAGGAACTGCTTGTTCTTCCTCTGACTTCAGTCCTAATTTTATACTGAATCCTTATTTTATACTTCTTGTGTTGAGAGGATTATGATTCTGCCAAAACTATTTAAAAGGCTTTTCATATATTTACAAAACCATCTAGGCTGTCCTTCATTCCACAAGGTACTGTTCTCTTCCCCATAAAAATCTCACTCCTAAAAGCCATCATATATCAAATACTACTCCAATTTATGGATTACCAACCAATTTCTAGCGAATATTGTGTAAAGCTAGTAGCAAGGCATTAATTTCTTAACTGAGGCCTTAACATGTAAAATTGCTTGCTATATTATGCTATACTTCTGTTTAGAATCATAAAATCACAGAATGGTTTGGGTTGGAAGGGACCTTCAAAGATCATCTAGTCCAACACCCCTGCCATGGGCAGGGACATCTTCAACTACATCAGGTTGCTCAAAGCCTCATCCAACCTGGCCTTGAACACTTCCAGGGATGGGGCATCCACAGCTTCTCTGGGCAACCTGTTCCAGTGTCTCACCACCCTCACAGTAAAGAATTTCTTCCTTATAACTAATCTAAATCTACCCTCTTTCAGTTTAAAACCATTGCCCCTTGTCCTGTCACTACAGGCACTGGTAAAAAGTCTCTCTCTGTCTTTCTTATAAGTCCCCTTGATGTATTGAAAGGCCACAATATGGTATTCCTGGAGCTTTCTCTTCTCCAGGCTGAACAACCCCAACTCTCTCAGGCTTTCTTCATAGGAGAGGCGTTCCAGCCCTCTGACCATTTTCATGGCCCTCCTCTGGACCCACTCTAACAGGTCTATGTCTTTCTTGTGCTGGGGACCTCAGAACTGGAGACTCCAGAGCTGGACGCAGTACTCCAGGTGGGGTGTCACCAGGGCGGAGCAGAGGAGGAGAATCACCTCCCTCAACCTGCTGGCTGTGCTCCTTTTGATACAGTCCAGGATATGGATGGCTTTCTGGGCTGCAAGCACGCATTGCCTGCTCATATGTAATTTTTCATCTACCAATATCCCTAAGTCCTTCTCTGCGGGGCTGCTCTCAATCCATTCATCTGCTGGTCTGTACCAATACTAGGGATTGCCCAACCCAGATGCAGGACCTTGCACTTGGCCTTGTTGAACTTCATGAAGTTCACACTGTCCCACCCTTCAAGTCTATCAAGGTGCCTCTGGATGGCATCCCTTCCCTCAAGCGTATCAACTGCAGCACTCAGCTTGGTGTCGTCCCCAAACTTGCTGAGGGTGCACTCACTCCTACTGTCTATGTCATTAACAAAGAGATTGAGCAGTAGTGGGCCCAGTACAGACCCTTGAGGGACACCACTTGTTACTGATCTCCATTTGGACATTGAGCCATTGACTGCAACTCTTCGGATGCGGCTAGCTAATTCCTTAGCCATCGAATAGTCCATCCATCAAACCCGTATCTCCAATTTAGCAACAAGTATGTTGTGTGGGACTGTGTCAAAGGCCTTACAGAAGTCAAGATCTATTACATCAGTTGCTCTTCCCTTATCCCCCAATGCAGTCACTCCATCTTAGAAGGCCACCAGATCAGTCAGGCATGATTTTCCCTTTGTGAAGCCGTGTTGCCTGTCTAATCACCTCCCTGTCATCCTTATGCCTTGACATAGCTTCCAGGAGGATCTGTTCCATTATCTTACTGTGTACAGAGGTAAGGATGACTGGTCGATAGTTCCCAGGGTCCTCCTTTTTACCCTTTTTGAAAATGGGTATGATGTTTCTCTTTTTCCAGTCACTGGGGACTTTGCCTGACTGCCATGACTTTTTACTTTGTACAAGCTATAAATGTGGTGTGATTGATAAGATAGCCTTCTAAAGTTACTCTGCCATCTACACCTTACACAGAATTCTAAGGAAATCTTGTAATTCTCCTCTACTTATAAGAAAAACATAAACCAAAAGTTGCCTATGTCAGTGAAGAGTAAAATTTATTCTCAGTCTCCATTTAGAGTATAAATTCTTTTATTTCTGCATAAAATATTGCATTTCCTTATTTAAATAATTTTTTATCCCTTACTATGATAGATTTTTATCTTTGTCCTTGACCAAAAAATACTATGTTTGCAACTAGATAGAGAATCAGTTCATATTGTAGCTTTAACATTTGTAAGTATCTCTCTTATTTTCTTTCCCTATAGTTTTTCTTACCTAAAAAATAAAATCCAGTACGCAGGATTATCTTTTCCTTAAGATGGGGACTCCCATTGCTATAAAAACCGAACTCATTTATCACACCTTTCAGTAGAAATTCAGGGAATAGATGATCTGTATCCCATGTTCTTAAAATCAGCGAGCTTGGAATACCTTTTGGAACAAAAGGATGAAGAATAAGTGCATCATCAAGTTATGGGGTTAGAAAAAGGAACAATTTCAGAAACTAATGCTCAGACATTACAGAATTTCTAACCTCCATACAATAAACTTAATGTGAACAGTTATGTCTACAGCAGTATAACTGTAGGTTTCTAAGTAGTTTGCATGTAATGGAAAAGTTTTTATATTTGTAGCTAGCTATTCTTTTAAATGAATGTCATCATTTAGTCCTGGTTAAGATGACCGTAGTAATCCAAACAGGAGGTGTTAGGACCAGGAGTTCCTATCAGAGAAATACAATCATGATCCACGAAAAAGATTAAGGAGATCTTGATCACTGAGTCCATGCCAGGGAGCTTTGAGCCACAGATGTTTCAATTTAGTTAATGAAAGTAGTATGACATACTTCCTTCCACATAATGGGATTAGGTATTAATTTAAGAACACTAAATATCCTAAATTATCAGAAGATGTTCACTTTATAAACAGGAAATCTGTGTGCAGGACAGAGCTGCAGCAGGGTCAGAAGTTATGCCATCATGGAAAACTCAGTATTAGTGAGAATTTTTTCAGGGTGCTAGAGAGACACCTGAAATTGCCAACTACACTGTGCCAGAAATTTATCATGATTAGTGTTGAAGACTGATCAACAGCTCACAGCAATGGTGATGAGAGCTTGGAAATTTTTTTCTGAAAAGAACTTTTTTGGCTATCACAAAATCCTCATTTGAGTGAAAAGTACAAACTCCCAGACTTGAAACAAGAAAGACCTGCAACACTGGTTTTAAATTAGGTTGGAAAGAGGGAAGAAACTAATTCATAATAATTGTTTGGACTCACTTAAGTTAATTTAGCAGATATATGAACATGAACAGGAAGGCTGAGGACACAAAGGTATTCTGAAACAAAGATGGAGAGTGATAAATCACCAAAGTGTCAATAGAATAAGGCAAGAATGGGAGTAGAATATTTATTAGTAAAGGGATTTCTGATGGTTAATGCTAGCCTGATGGGATAACTCTGAAAAAAAAAATCACTAAAAGTAATACTTTTGTCGCAGAAAAGTGAGAAAGGAAAGAGCTCATAGCACTGGCAGCACAAAGTTTGGCATACACTGGGGACAAATGCAAGGTAAGATAAAAACAGGGGCTCAATTCTCCATGCTCTTTTGATACAAGACTTGGGGTGGCAGATGATGGAAGGTAGAGTTGTTGGAGGGTCTTTTGTCGACTAAAAAAGTCAGGTGTTGTTAGGGCCTTGGTCTTGTCTCTAGATAACCCATCTCTTCTCCTTCTGTCCCTCATTGCTTCCACAAGGCATCATGGTCCAAAAACTGCAGCCATACAATAATGCTTTTAAGAATAGAAAATAAATCTAATGGCTCATCTAGATGAAATAACTCTACAATACTTTTATAGCTGCATTTTAATAGTTATGTTTGTATTTCATAACATTAGCAACACTGCAGCATTTGGGGTAAATTTATGGTATATGCGTATGTAAAAGCTTAAGTATTAAAAAGCACATGTGGAAGGAGTTTGGGGAATAGTAGAACATGGTCAAATATGGCTACTCCCGTACATGCACTGTCACCATACAATTTTTTCTGCAGTAAACGATTTAGGGTGACTATCCAACTGCCCCATGTGAGTAGCACTGTAGCAGACTGCCGTGATTAATACAGGACATATATAACCACATGATATTTCCATTAGCAACGTGCAGCACAAATATAGAGTGAACACTCCTAAATTTTTTTTGGAAGCAGTAAAATCTGAATATGTCTCATATCTTCCTGTTGTTGCCATGCATTTTTTCTGTGTGCTTTATTCCACAGATTTTATTTTTAAAGACATACTTTTACTTGCACTGCTGTACAAATGGAAGAAAAAATTCTCATTTCAGAAACTGTGAGCATACAATAAGACTACTTATTAAGTTCAAAAGGAGTCATTTTCTTACGTATTATATACTGCTGCTTGCAGAAATCAGGTTGATTATTATTGATATTTCAGCTTTCTTGATGCATTGTTTAGATGCCCTTCTGAAGTTAAAATTAGACTGCGTGCCTGTAATATTTTGGTTTTGCAGGTGTAATTGGAAAAAAATAGTTCTGCAGTCTTTATTATCAAAACTTACATTGCTGTTCTTGGTGTATTTTTTAGCTTAATACTTAAAAGAACTGTGTATTTAATTCTGAATTTCCTTAAGAAAATCAAGATCAAAACACCTCTTCAGCAGATTGTCATGGTAGTCCCATGAAATTTGGTGAAACTCCTAGCAAATGTTACATACAAGGATAAATTCAATTTTGTTTTAAAACAGTTCTCATCTTAGAATAATAATTAAAATTTCATACCTGGAGAAATACAAAATGTGAGTTCAAACAGAATGAACAGTTTTCCTGTTTATTGCAATTTAAGGGTAAATGAATAAAACTGGAAAACAAAGGCTCTGAAAATGGTTGTTGGGCTAGCTCAACATAGGTAGATGAATTATTGAGAAAAAAATTCAGACAAGGGAGCTTTACCTCTTCTGTGAAATTATACTTGGGAACCTTACCCTAACCTCCCACTACCTTCATCCCCATATTTTACCCCTTTCCCGCAAAGTCCATGTACTGTAAATTGTTACAGGTCTTAAACTGACTTGTCATATTTGGCATTAGTTTAATTAGTTTTGGCAAATGCTTTTTGGTGACTCATGGGAGAGTTCTTTTGGTCTCTTTACTAACAGATGTACCATTTCCTGTGCTAAAAGCAATGACAACAATGTCACATGGCTATAAAATTGTAGGAATTTGCTACTCATAGTCCAATAAAAACAACTTGCTTAAAAAAAAAGAAACAGAGTAGATAAGATGGAAAATACACATTAGCAGAAATGTTTGGTCATAAAAGATTTGATCCTTTGTCACTTACCTAAACTTCATATGTTGAACCAGAATTCCGTATTACACAAAACATTAACTTGGTGGCAACAGTTACTTTGTGTGACAACCCCACTGCATTGCACAAAGCTGCCTCTTCACATTACGTGCATGGAATAAAATGGACACATATAAACCACTATCACTTTATTTATCAGCTCTAGTACAATCCGCTAGATGTTCCCTTGTTTATCCTAATACGTTTCTCCTGGTTAAAGTGTTCTGATATGAAAAGCAGTCTCTGTGGAGTCATACTAGAAGACCAGAAGACGCTCCACAACGATTTCTAAATCGTGATTTATCCACTTATATGTCCTTACTCTTCTTCTCTGCTTACTTTATGCAGCAGAGAAGTCCCCAAAAGATACAATAATAAGTTAAGGTCTAGCGATTAGGATATGGTAGTTTGTTTTAATGATCCCCAATGTCCCCTCCCCATTTGGAAGCAGAGGGGGACGGCACCTCTTCCAGGATAGGTGAGAAAAGGGAAGCAGCACCCTGCCTGCATGCCATTTTCTTGTTCCAGAGAGGGCCCTGGAGGAGGCCACCAGATCCTTGCTGGACTCTCCTCAAGCCTTCAGGGAAAGCAACTTAAACTACCAGTGACTGTAGAGAGAAGTTTTCTGCCACACACCACTCACAACTATTGGTTCAAGTAAAGCCCCACAAACATGGGTATATATTCTCCATTCATTTCAATTTGCTTTTGTAAATGTTCTGAGATTTTTATCTCTTTTATTAAAGAGCTGGAAAATCCTGTGAATCATCAGGAGGAGAGGTTTCCATGTGAACATCTATCTGGCCTTTCTGAAATATTTTTGAGATGCCTGTCCTATAGAGTACAGACAAAACCATGTGGCTTGTGCCTGGCTGTATTACATAAACAGCATTTCAAGGTGTGGTACAGATATCTGGATGCAGGTAGAAGGAACAGACCCTCCTGCTGTTACTAAGCTGTGATTTTTAGACCTAGCTGAAACATTTTTTAGATAATTCAAGGGGAAAAAAAAGTTAATGAAATACTTTTTGAACCATTTCTCAACCAGCTTCAATGACTTCATTCCCCAGTGCAATTAATCTGTCACCTTTATCAGAGCTGAGTTCACCAAAACAAAACAAAAATGAAGGGAATGTATTCATCACTTAATTACAATTAAAGGTTCAGATTTAGACAAGCTGCCACAGGGAGATGTAATTTGCACATCCTAACATCAGCCAACCCTCCTATGCCAGAGGGGGCAATTCATCACTGTGGAGGGGTATTTGCTGTTTTGTGAGAGCTCTGCTGGCAGTAGGCTCCAAGTCAACACCTTTGTTAGACATCCTAGTCATGCCCTCTTCTGGACAACGCTATCCACTCCTTCAGCTGCTCCTTCAGCAGTCGGGAGTACCTAGGACTCTATACTGATTATGACACTTATTCTTTTAATCCTAAATGTCTGCATACACGAGGACAAGAAAGAGAAGTTCTTAATGAAAAGGTGGACATAAAGGCGAGACTGCAATTAAACCTGGAGTTGGAATGGTCTCAAATGTATTTCTTGAATCACCTTCTCTTATGTTTCCGTGGTGCTTACCACAGATTCCTTCTTTCCACTTCCATTTTGTATCATGCAAAAATTAAGTGATTAAAAAAATTTATCTCTTATAGATAGGGCCCCATCCTGTAATATTTATTCAGGCCTCAGTTAATCAAAGTTTTGTATTTCTTACCTAACGCTTGAATATTTTCATGACGTGTTCAGTATTTGATGAAATAGTTCTAGACCCATCAAACTCCATAATGTGGAAAATCTTTTCAAAATAGAATCACAGAAATTAGATGTTCAATGTTGGGATTTTTAAACTTGTCTAGGAGTTTCTTTTGTGTGGAATTAAGGCTAACCTTGACTTCCTCTTTTTGGAGACTCTGGACAATATTTAACACAAAAGGAGTTATTTTGCTAATAAAGAAAGCCTACTGTGACCTTTACATTGTCTGTGATACAAAAAGCTCCCACCATAGCAGAAAGCAATGTCAGATTTAATTTAAATCCTTGCAATTTGAACTGTCATCAATGATAAGTTCTTCCTCATCAGCAACAGGGAAAAACATGTCCAGTAATTTTGAAAAGTGTAAAAACCTTTCATGTTAATGAAAGCAAGTTGAGTATTGATTTCCAGGTTAAAATTTTGGTTGTGTAAACTGAAGATGACTAAACATGATTTTAATAGAAAAATAATATCTCATGTCAAAAGACTTCAGAACTTTAGGAGACCAAAAAACTTCCACTGGTAATGATTTAATTTCACAGTGTTTATGTAGATTAGTATAATTGCCTCCCTTTGGCGACAGATAAACTGAATGAAGTTAAGATGCTCTTTTCTGAGAGATGTTCTGGGATCATTTTTTTTAATGGGCATTTAATTTGGAATTAAGAATGCTTCGCTGATATGAAAAAGAGGGCCTGAGTGCCTCATGTGAGTGTTAATGTATATTTAGATCAGTATCTAGTGGAAAGACTTGAATCTTGGGCAATAATTTAGCCTCCGTTCATGCTATTCCTCTTACCTTCTCAGGAATTTGTAGCTAGAGAGTTGAGAAGATCATTATTTACAAAATTCCTGGCAGTACTACATAGTTCATATTTTCTCTTACATTAATATTGATTTCACTACCATCTTATCACCACTGGGCAGGGAAACAAAATAGAAAGTGTTTTACCCTCTCCCTGTTAAAAATCTAGACCACACTTCTTTCAACTAAAGGTTCAACTTTTAAAATCACATACTTCATGAATGCAGGGTCATTGTAAGTGAATGTTATTGCATTCCTTTCTTCTGTCTTTCAGATCCACTCAGTAAACAAAGTAAATATGAGTCATGGAAAAAGGATGTGTAACTTTAACTCTAGTTAAAGAAAGAATGTATCTTCATTATAAGAATTTGTATCTTCATTACTGTTTAAATAACACACTAGGTTTTATATAAAGTACATAAAAAGTTGCTTCCTACCAATTTTTAGTATTTTTATAGCGCATATCTTTTACATTTTTCCTTAGGAAATGTTTATGTTTCCAACAGTATTGAAACTGGTTCAGGAAGGCCAACTAATTTTTGTGTAAACAGTAAAAATAATCATAAGACATCATGCTGGAAGTCTGAATTACCACCCAACGTGTATCTTATTTTTAGATGTCATTACTCATGCATTTACATGTTTTAGATATGCTTTTGGCTTTACTTTCAACTTTCACTCCACAACTCAGCTTGACTTGCCTGCCATTTTTTTATGTCAACTGAACCAAATTGCTGTTCTTTCTCTGACAGAGCTTAAAATTTTTGAAAGTAGARCCTTGTTTCAAATGGTCTTTGCTGCTGAAACCTTAGTTCTTCTACTGCGGAGAGGTAAGGGTTTTTTAGGCAATATACCCTGCCTGGAGCATCAGGCAGTTGTTAGCTATTAGGGTCAATTGTCCACTCCCCCACCCCAGGGAAACTGCACCACTGCTAATAAAACCTCTCTAATGCCTTTTGGATTTTATGTGACAACATAGTTTGAGAATGACAGAAGAAAGATAATGGTGGCAAATTCAATCCAGTAACATTACTCACCAATGCAGATGAAAAGAGAATTCACATCAGTTTCCTACTAAAAGTGGCAGGAGATCTGACATGAGGATGGGGACTGTGTTGACAATCTATTACAGTATTAGGCACTAGGAATAATACTGAGACACTAGGCTTAGTAGTGATTAAACACTTTAAAAAATTAAACTTGAAAGTACAGGACAAGTCACTGTTCTTGGTCAATGTAAAGCATAAATATTTCTAYTGTATATTCAGTTAACAATGGAGAATTTTACTTCTGCAAAATTTTGAAAAGCAAACTTTTTATTTCCTAGTGTATGGTTCATAATAGATGGGAAAGATGTTAGTGTGAATAGTCACAGAAGACTATTTTGCCCATCTTGTTGGATGATGAAATAACTATATAATCTATAGTTTTTTAAAGAATAATGAATTTGGGAATGTGCATTTGAATATATAGATGCATACACAGCATATACGACACAGACAAATGCTTCATGAAATATTTCCATACCCAGGGATTTAGATGTCTTCTGTGTTTATCAGATCCATGTAGTGAAAAGAAAAAAGAAATCATCATCCCGATGATCCTTCTCATTAAATGTCACTCTCACAGCACTCTAAAATGACACTGAAGAAGAGTACAAATGTTTTTACTGTACTGTCACTCTTGGCAGGTCACTGTGAGTACTTCTTTTTTCCTTCTTCACCTTTCAGCTTATACGTCTGGCCTCCAGACCAGCTCTCTTACAGGGTCACATAAAACTCTGTTCCTTCTTGGATACTCCGAGTCCAAAATAAGCACAAAACCCCAAACTTTTTCACCACTTTTGGGCCCAGACTTTCATCAGACTCTTCATTACTGCTAGACTCTACAAATGCTTCTATCCTGCCCAGGTTCAGGCATGCCTAAGTTGGTTTTTGGCAGCTAAATAAGTAATCATCTCCTATCAAGCTCTACCTTTCCACGGGGAGAAATCTTCATTAGGTCCTGGCACTCAGCCACTGCTTTTACTCCCACAGTAACAGATTAAAATAAACTGTCTTCTTCCCATTCTTAAAGCAAAAAACAAACAAACAAACAAACAAACAGTGCTAGGCTTCTCCCTTTGAATCCTCCAAGAAGTTTAATACTGGTCTCAGCCACTCCAGAGCTAATTAAGACCTCCTGGGGCTTGCAGTCTATCTCTTATGTAAGGGTGATAAATCCTGCTAGAGTTGCCTGAACCTTGGAATGCCTATTTCAAGAAAAATTAAGATGGGATGCCTTTTTTTCTAAAAGAAAACGATTTTTCTACCAGAGGTGAAAATGAAGACAACATCATCATACATGGTTCACACCACAGATTTTGATGCAAATCATTTCAAGAAGTGTCTTGAAGTGTATAGATTGCATTTATACCATATATACAAACATACTGGGGGAATGTGCAAGAAGGGATGGAGGAATAAGCATTCCAAATACTTCATTGTACCAAGGAAATTATGAAGACATGTGGCAGTAATTAGACCAAACAGCTTTCATCCTGGTGTTAGCTGAGATAGACAGGAAAGCTCTGACAGGCAAGAGTATGGGTTCATGGGGTAGGTGTACAAAGGCAACAATCTGATAAGATTTTCTGATACTGTGACTGCTGTTCCAATACTACCATAAATTAGAACTAACACATAAAGGTGGTCTGGGAAGCTCTAATTCTGTGCCAAAACTCTGGCAGCATAAAACTCCAGCAGCATAAAACTCCATACTCCATACATAGCAACAACTCCATACCGCACAGTAAGATCCACCTATACTGGCATTTGTTGACACCAATGTGCTGATTTGCCCTAACAGCTCAAGTTTTACTATCAATGTTTATTATGTAAAACAGTGCTTCAGGCTGTCGGTACCTTCCATATCCAACTTACTATGCATGTTGCAAAAAAAAAAAAAGTCTCCATTGTATATACCTTTTTGTTTGTTTATTTTGCTGCTTACTGAAGGAATTACTATATATTGGCTGTGCCAGCTCCTGCAGATCACAGGATTATGTCACTGTTGATTCTTAAATGCAATTGAATGCCTCATATGCTTGTTCCTATTGGTGGACAACTCTGTAATAACAGGTACAGTAGCAGGAAGTATTGCAATTGTAAGAACAAGTTCTGAGAAGCCAGGAACATTACTATTAAACATTTTTGCCAAGCTTTCCTACTTCCACACGACACATACATCTTTCAAATAAAAGAAAGCGGCCAGAGGTTTAAGTAATGGCCCTCCAGTGTTGGTTGGCTGCTCCCTATATGTGATGTAATTGTGAATCATAATATATCATAAAGTTACTCAGTCTTAGTAACAGAACAGCTTCTTTTCGAGCATTTTGTGAATCTACATAGAAAAAAAAAAAGAAACCAAACTTTTATAGTGAATGAAGTGTTTGGGGTATTCTTAGCCAAAGAATGATTTTGTACAGATCAAAACAGTTCCTCACCAATACTTGAAGTGCAATGCCCTATTACAATTCATATTTATAACAGCCTGCCTATATATTGCAAATATTGTGCCATTGCAGCCTCCACTTTTCAAATGAGACTAAAACAGTACATTATAACCAGTTATGATAATTAAAGAATTTATTATCTTTTTTTTTTTTTTTTGCAAGAGTTGGCACGGCTGCTATAGCCTTCTCACCAAAATCCAGTCAATCAGTCTAATTATCTGATACTTACTGAATATTTTATTCAATTTAATTAGCTGGATACCATACAGACTTCCTGACCTATATACTTGGTTATAGCAAGGAAGTTCTAAGCGCAGTTGAGGGAAGACATATATATGAAGCCTTTGCTTTCTGTGACCAGGTATTCATGCGGGGTACTGAATGGGTTTCTCAGGAGAAATTTATGTCTGCTTCTAGTCTGTGTTCCCAAGAGAGTTCCTGGAAACTGGTACATCAAAATAACCCAGGTTTATGCTCTCTTTTCCTCAGTTATCCATCCCTCCTGGAAACAGATCCTGCCTTCAGCCTTCCATGCTTTCCGTGGCTAACAATGCTAGCTTTGCAGCCCGTATGTGATAGGATAATCCTACAATTGGATATAATGTATCTAATGATTCAAGCTCTTTTCTTCCCTAGAGTTAATAGTCCCATATCCAAACAAGAAGGGACTACATTTCAGAGACAGACAGCATGTGTTAAGTTGTTATTCTAAAATACACTGAAGTTTGTGGAGACAGTCTGAAATCAGTAAACATTTTAAATGTGCAAGTTCCCCTTGAAGAAGCAGGCAGGAACAGCAAATATCAGAAGAATATGCTGAAATGGAAATTATGTCTGTGGCAAAAGCAGGACTTTTATCCAGAGAAAGAAAAAAAGGAAAACAGACTGGAATTATGCAATTATTAATCTTTTTTATTCTGCTTGGTTCATGGTTTAAAATATGGTTAATATAAAAATTATCCTTTTATTTCTCTATCAGACTAAAAGGAAATTAAGATTGAAGGAACATTCATGTCTGATCTCTACATCTTCCATTGCATGTACCTTCTGTTCCAGATAAAGCTTTTGGGTCTTGCTCTCACTCTTCCCTTCCACCCATTTTCATGGTTTGTTTATCATTTAGTATCTTTCACAATACTAATGTGGCATGGATCCACTGGAGGATTGCTTTCAAGCCTTTTCTCCTTATCTCCCTGTACTTGTATGCTCTCCATGTTAACTCACCGAGGATAGGAAGCCTTTCTTCTTGAGCCTAGGCATGTGCTTTAGCACTCGACCTTCCAAGTGGGAGTTGTTTATTAAGGAAAAGGAGTAGACGTTTCAAACCAAAATTGAGAACTTGCTTGACAAGAAGCAGAAAAGAGACATAAGATCGGATGGTGCACTCTAGCTAAATGGGGTGTTGCCATTTCCTCTCACTCGACACCTAGGTTGCCCTCCCAGATGTTAGCATTAAATATCAAGCAAGTGTAGAGTGATTTCTTTTGGCTGCTGAGTTGGATTCTTCTGGAGGCTATGTGGCACAGAATATGAAAGATGAGTTATTCGATGCAGAAATAATCTGTATGGCTTAAGTTTCTAATCTGAAAACAAATCTTTATCTGTAACACTTGAATGCACATCTTTATAAACGTGTATAGCCATAGGGATTGTAACAGTATGTATAAAGTTTTGGTTTAGGGCCTGATAAGGTTTCTAATGAAACACACCTAGCTGAAATCAGTAGGAGTTGGCCCTACAACTTCCAATAAACTTTAGATAAGAATCCTCCTCAGCTACTGAGGAAGCCATGAAGAACTTGAACAATGCTGGCACCAAATGTTTAATAATTATCAGATCTTCTCAGGCTGCTTTTGATTTCATATTTTACAGAGCACCTTCAAGCCCTCTGTATTAGGACTGGTATGCATAGAGGTAAGGTGTAAGACCAAAATAGTTTAGGGAACAAAATGCAAGCTGAGACACAAAAGACTAGAGTGGTTAACATTGCAAAAGATAATAGTCAGACTGTGGTAAGTTGGATAAATGACAATAGACAGCGTATTAGCTCTCTCTAGTTAAAGCACAAACAAATGCTTCAGTAAATTGCAGGGACCACAGATGTGCTAAGTTTTAGAGAGGCCAGCAAGGGGGGAAATAATTCATTCTTGGGCCTGAATCTGGCACAGCAGATCCTTCTCCCTCTTCTGACAGCTACTTCAGTTTTGTGGCAGTCTACTTTTTCACAGCATTCAACCTTCCAGCTAGTTTATACACAGTGTAAACTTTACGAGTAGTACCCATGAGAGAATCACACAGCAGTGTGGATTCTGACATCAGGATCCTGATGATGGCTGCAGCCCTTTTCCCCAACCAAAGCAAGAAAAAGGAGTACAAAGTAGACAGAAGCTGCATACAAACTGCTCCTCGTGTTTCAGCTCTTCTATTGCCCAGTTTAGTATCCTCCCTTTGTGTAGCCTGCCTCTACTGTTGTAGGAGCTTACAATCTTTAATGTGTTTCCTACAGGTATTCAGAAATAAACTGTCCACTACAGAGTCCAATGTCAAGACAGGGCTTACAGTCTCACCACTAAGCCTGATTCACTAGCCCTCACAAGATTAAGGTTGGGTGGCCTTCCTATGAACTTGAAAGATACAACTCTGAAATGATAAATAACAGTGCCTCAGGCAGAAAGGACAAGGAAAGGCAGAATGTTTCCTTCATCATATTCAGGCACTACTGTAACACAGAAAAAAGTATTCCTTAAACAAAATACAAGGAACTCTAAAGCCAACATCTCAATTGCATTGTAAACCCTTTTTTCTGAGCAGCTTTCAGTTGAGCTGGGAGATAGCATCAATTTTTGTTTTCTGAGAATGCCCTCAGTTCTACATTAGGAGCATGTCTCTGGGGGATAAAATTCTAGTATCATTTACATAGAAAAGGACATGTTATCAACACAAGCTGCCTTTCAAGCAGCAAAGTACATAATTTTTTTATCATCAAATTATCTGTGGTTCATACTTTTGATAATATCTGTCAGAGATGGCTCACTGGTGCTGGCAACAAGTGCAAACTTTAGTGTATGGTCAAAGGGAAGAACTGCCTTAACTGATTATATATGGGATGGAATATATGAAATGGGCTTTGTCTTCTCAGCACCTGAAATTTCCCTAAGTCATCATTATACAAAACTGTAATTATCAACTGAATCTCTCAATCAAGGACCACTTGTGTTTCAGAAATTCAGATCTTTTGTGATTCACATCTTGAAGGGTTTATTTTCCACAGAAAATAATTTCCACGTTCCGTAATATTTCTGAGTGTTATTCTATTTAGCTCCATGAGCACAAGACTAATAGGCCCATATGCCCAATTGGCTCATATGTGGTCCACTGAGAAGCATTTTTGTTACTTTTAGTCACAGAGGCCACTTTTGAGGCCTACCTTGCCAGACAAGGAGCATTTCCATTGTTTGGAGAGTGCCAGTTGAATAGAAGTTGGCCACAAATAGAACATCTTCTGCAGTAAGACAGAAGCATTTACCATAAAACGTAATGCAGGGACTGCAGCCTAACATTACCACCACCGTGGATCATAAATTCAGCTAGAAGTTATTCTCCCTGCTATTCTTGAGACCCCATGCCCATATTCTTGACCAGCAAGAATTTCTTCTCCATTCCTGAATCTCTCCTCAGCCCTTAGGTTTTAGGCAAAACTAGCAGTCCCCCAAAATAGACCCTAGAGCCCCTAGCAGAGGATTTTTTGCTTGTATTTTGCATATGATGAACAAAATATAATCTCACAGAAGCCAATACTAATAAAAAGGAGCCTACCTTCATATGCAAAAAGCTTTGATGAGTGGCACTGTGTTAGGACGCAGTGCTTTGTCTCAGAGGAACACCTCATCTCTACCTAGTCTTGAGAACCCACTTGCACAAGTCTTGCAGGTGTGGCTGATGTAGGGCTGTCTGTGACTAAGAAGTCCCAGTGTATCAGCAAAGTGTCTGCAGCCAAAAGTGTGTGACAAACTGTTGAACATGAAATGGATGATAACAATAATTTTAGGACACACACACCACACACCCCTCTTATTATTTTTTTTCAGGTCAGTGAGAATGGCTAATTACAGTGCAGTGGTAGAATTTCAGAAGCTGTGTTTGAATTATAGTGTCCTTTGGGGACAGCAAATGTCTTCAAGCTCCCATCCATTTCTCAAGAGGTAAATAAAAATGGAAGCCCCCACATGCCACAGGGAGTGTGTCTGGATTCTGTCTTCCTAGGGCTAGAGCTGTGTTTATTAGATGTAGCAATGGAGAACATTGCAGGGAGCTGAAAATGTATTTTGGAGGGCAGAAGACCACTACCAAAAAGCAAAGTCTGCCAGTGTCATGTTACAAGATTGGACTATCGATTCATAATGGTGTTTACTATTCTTCTCAGATTATGTGGTAGGGAATACGACTGCAGAATCTTTCAGCTACCAGTTATCAATTTGAAACTCCCCCTATCTACAGATATTTTATTGAAGAGGAACTGTTGGTTTTGTCGAGTTTTGAGGGAAGAATTATCCATCCTCAAAATCTACCTATGCAGCTAATTCAGTTAATCTAATTAAATAATTTAAATCTTTTAGTTACACACAAGTAAGATTTGTCAGAAATGTACGGCCCCCAGCCACTTCACTGGGGCCTCTGTCCATGGTGCCAGCCCCGGCACTTCCTTACTTGCAGCCTGCTAGGTAAGTGGCACAATAGAAGATCAGAAAGTATGAATACTTAGGGATAAAGTATCGGAGGAGTCTGAAAGACACAATTTAAGATGTCTCTTTAACATTCTGGAGGATCCCAAGAAAAATCAAATTGCAGCCATCTGTCCTTTTTCTAAAACAAAGGCTTTAGAATAATATTCATGTAACTCCACATGTGGAGAAAATGGCTTTGGTCCCAAAAGCCGACAACATAGGCAGATACCAGAAAAGGCAAAACAGTAGAAGGCATGCAACGAGAGTAGAATGATACAGCAATGACACTGACCCTGTGTCTCTGTTTTCTTCAAATATGTTCTTTGTTTTTTTCTCCTTCTGTATTAACTGCCATGTTGAAGAAAGGGTTGAAGAAAGTAATAAGCTAAATGCAGTAGCATTAAACAGGAAGAAAATGAAGCTCAGCAAACTCAAAAGCCACTTTTCTGCATAAAACTCGACCTAGTAGAAGCTATACCTTTTAAACTAACCTTTTCTGGAAAGTACTTGCTCAAATAGAAGTAAAATGGGAACACAACAAAAGGCATCTAAACAAGAAGCCCACTTGTGGAGATGCCATCCCTTTATCTGTTGTGAAAGAAAACAGGCCCTTACAAACTGCATTATAGCTCCATCTGTAGGAAGCTTGGACATAAATAATTTTGTGAGTCAGCAAAGGTACATATGGATATGTCTCTCAGCTCTGGGATTTCTTGTACCTGTTTCTGAAAGCCTGCAGTCTCTAATTCTAGCTCCCCTCTGGTCCTAGGAATCCTTCCTGAAGTCAGAAGGAAAACAGGCAAAAGGGAAGGCCAGAAAGAAATAGAAGTGGGATCATAATCTATGTCTTCATCCCAGTTAACAGAACTGTTTTATACTACTCAAACATTAGAAAAAGACTTTTTATAAAATACAGGATTGTGATGTGACTGGAGCACTTTTCAAGGTTTAGTTCCAGTGCCTTAAGCATTCTTCTTTGTTAACTCCAATGCTGAGGCAATGTTTTAAAGTGGCAGCCCGTTATGATTGTTCAATTAGAATAAATGTTTTTTTTTTCCTCAGGGAAAAATATGAGTTCTGTAGGAACTAGGCACATTGACAAGTCTTTTCTCCCTGTCACTCTATGAGGCCATAGCTATGATGCAACTGAAAGTCAATATGCAGCAATATCAATAAACTAGGTAGGTATTAGCATACTGATGTAAGAGCTTCACCTGTGACTGGATACTGAATAATCTAAGCTACCTTTAAACTGGCTTGCTTGGGTGCAGTTATCAGTATCATTTCAACAAGACAGAGCACAATTCAGGCTGCAAAGCCTACCAGAGCCCTTGCTGGGCTCTTTTCTGATGTGGCTGAACTGCTACTTGATACTCAAATTAGCTAATTCAAAGCTAGGTCACTGTGGACAAGCTGAAGAATGCATTTCCTGGTACAATTACTACAATATAGCTACACTTGTGTACTCTTCTAATTTAAATACAACCCACACTGGCAACAGAGTACTTTTTGGGGAATAACTTATCCTATTTACCTAAACAAATTAATTCAGTAATTTCTTAGTCAAAATATATTGTTAGAAATCATACTACTTGTATTACAATACTGGGAGAAATTTTCAGTATACATGTAGACTAGCTGTTTTTGCCAAACAAAACTGTGTTTGTCAAATGATAGTGGCTAGTTTTGGTGGTGTATTTTCATTGAAAATGATATGTAAACTTAGTAAAACAGTACTCCATTTTCTTATCTTAGAGGCACTTTCATTCCAAAACAGAGTGCAGAGTCAGCCACTGAGCAATATAGTCATTTCTGGCTATGTTATGGAAATGGCCACACCCACTGTAGTTGATATAGGAGAATGACTTCTGTGTTTATATAAGATTATTTTCTTGGCATGAATGATGCTGTTTCACTGCAGATTTGTATATGATGTATTTCTGCAGCTAAGCTTGCAGCTGAGTTTGGGGTCCTTTGACTTCAATGAATCTCAAATTTTTAGTAGAAAACAACATAATACCAGTAAAAGTTGATCTTAGAATTTGAGCTTAGCAGTGTAAATCTGGAGTTTAGAAACGAGAAACTAAGAATCAAAGGATACTTTATTCCTGGCTACTGTAAGAATTCTTTTTTCTCTGGGGCAAGTCTTTCACTCAACCTCCTCATATTTGATTGCTTAGCTGTGAAATACTTTGCTGCTCTCAGTATACGCTGCAATATGTTACTGATTAGGTACCAGAGATGCTGTGACGGAAGGTATTGTTACTATTAACTAAAGTATTTGAAGAAAATTAATTAACAAAAACTTCATGCAGTTTATGGTTTGTTTGGTTTTCAGTTATAGGTTTATCCTGTCACCTATTTTGCACTAGTACGTTCCAGTTGGTAATATAGCAAAGTGGACAATTGGGTAATCACATAGTTGTTTTCATACTGCAGTTTGTTTGGCATTTGTAAGCTATAGTGTCTGACAATTTGAAAATTCCTGTAGGCATTTTTCCCAGTGGCTAGGTTTGTTTCTGGTGAGCAACTCAAAGGCACAAGATCTGTTTGCCTTCTTATTGCAATGAGGATAGCACATTAGCATCAGTCCTGATCCCTGAGAATACTGTAATCTAGATTTACCCTGCTGGAAATCCCCTCTAGTGAATTAGATGAAAACAGTTCATTTCTCTTGAATAACCATTCCTCATAATTTATGAAGTTGGAACAGAGTGCCAAATATGACGTATGAAACAAATTATACACCAGGAGATTTTGACCGACCTCTCCAAATCATACCTTTAAAGGACCTCTGATAACAATGAATTCTGGTTGTTCCAGTGCGAGCTGCACGGCGGTTCACAGGATGAACTAATATTCAGCTATGTGCACTCTGTACTTTGGATCCTTTCTTTTATATTGCACCATATGTATTGTAATCAAATGACTTTGCAAAACACATGTGATTGTATCATCTACTAGTCTCCTCTAATAATCTCCAAGTCTTTGGGCCAATTTCAACTGATGGGAGACAGAATCACAGAATCTTTGACAAAGCTAGTCAGAGGAGGTTTTGGGTGATCATACATCCAACCTCTTGCTGAAAGAAGGCCTAATTTCAAGTTAGAATATGTTGCTCAGGACTTTGTCTTGTCAAGTTTTAAAAATCTCTGTTATAATTACATTTCTAGAATTTAATGAAATTTGTCATCTGGGTAGAAAGGACAATATGAGTGGCATTGTCAAAGGAAAGGCAGATAGGAGGCAGTTAATACGCATTTTGCTTGGCTTCTGCTAGTGAGCTGATAGCTGATATTATGGCCTATGGAGGAACTGGCAAGAAAGACTGTGGTGAACATATCAAGGGAAAAAAACATGCTTTGTTAAGTCTCCTGTTTCCAGAATAGCTCAGAAAATGAAAAAAACCCAAGATGGTAAAGAGAATTTTCATTTTTCAATTATTTTTTCACTCATGAAATGTAGTTCCACTTCATGAACAGCATTTCCACATTAGAGATATAAGAAGCATATATAGATAACTGGCCCAAATTAAAAAACCTTAATTGCAGACCCCTTTCAAATAAATGTAAACCACCTAGATGGATTTTAACTAGAAATCAGTTTATTTCTGAAGGCTGAATTCAGATGGGCAGGTCTGGTTTTGTTATGTACTGTCTAATCCTGCAATTCTTTCACAAGAATAATTTTGCTTGATGTAGCAGAGTTTATTTAGAAATGCATCAGAGCAAGAAAGCATCAAACACTACAGAATGGATGTCAGCGTCTCTAATTAGGTTGTAACACTCATAACTCTCTGGATTCATACAGATGTACTCATACTCTTCTAAATCTAGCTAAACCTAGATTTATGAGCAAATGTCATGGAAGAAGCAAAAAATGGCCATTTGGTCTGTTTATGGTTTTCATCAGAAATAAAAACATTATAAATGTAAAATATTCTTATCATATCTTAGGGACTGTAGACTTCTGGACCTCTGAATGTCCCATTACAGTAAGAAAATATATGTGAGTGGGTGGGTGGCATGCCAGTTGTCTAGCAATGGAAGACAAAAATCTTTCTAATGCAGTTTTACCTGCACATTTTATTGCACTCTATCAAACACATCTATCAATAAAAAACCCTTAAATTATTTGTTATAATTTAGTACATTACATCAGAGGCATTAACATAGTTAAAGACCTCTCCAAAGCAAACAGCTTAGAAAAAATTTGTTTTTCAGACTGATCTCATTGCTGTTTAAATTGGTACCTAGCCTCTAAGTATTAAAGAAAAATAACTTAAAATGATAGAAATAAATCTCAGTATAGAGGTAAAGGCTTACATTCGAACCACCCCAAGAAATCAGTTGTACGTAAGCATGGTAACTGTGGTTTCTGCATACCAGCACTGCATCCAGCAATACTTAGCAATCCAGCACTATATATTCTTGAAAGGGAGAGTGACATCAAAACCACTAAGCATTTCAGGGGTCCAGTAATACAGACTGATTTCTTCTTATTTCAGATGTGGTTTGTTTAACTGACAAATTGGATTTTATTTCCTAGTCAACTATATCTTTCAATGACTGATCATCATCCAGCCCTGAAATAAATGTTACCTGATTAAAGTAGTAAAGGTTAAAACATTTAAAACACATGCCGCAGATCTCAGAAATCAAGTCAAGATGTGTAAGGGTAAGAATTATTAGAGGATTTATGAAATCCGCCCCGAACAAATTAATTCATCAGTTTAGCCAAAGGCCTGTCAATGAATTCAAGAGCTTTTCAAAAAATGGAACATCTGTTACATATTTAAAGGTTCTGTTTATATGTGAATGTAGTGGATTATTCTTTCTGAGGCAGGATACACAGTTTACACAAATGTATTTGGAAGTTCATTTAGAATTGCTCTCATGTCCTTGAGGATCAGGGGTAATCCATGGAGGATTCCAGCAATCACTAGTCCTCGAGCCTTTGGAGTGATTGAGGAGAATTAGATCTTGAGTGAAGCTGCAAGATACATCCATAAATCTGGATAATGACATTGTCAAAACAACCTATTACCTCACAAGAGATAATAGTAGCCTTCCTTTTTTTTTTTTTTTTTTTTTTTTAAAGGAATCAAGATTACATGGCTTTTTAGAAACAAGGTGGAAGTCTCTCTGCCTTCTGTGGTCTTTTTGAGATGACATAATAACCTAGGCTGTCATTCGTCCTAACATTAAGTACTGACTAATCTCATTCTGTTATAGAAAATCACATAAGCTAAGGCTTAAGTCCACTCAGCTAAAAGAATTTGGTTTACTGTCTTTGTTGTGAAAGGATGGTACTGATCAGAAAAAGTGCATTAAGCAGACGTTTAAGCACTTAAGTTTTTTTCTTCTGTGTATCTATACAAACATTCTGTTGTAAATGAACACCCCAGATTCTGTTGAAAACTGGCTTGATTGTGCTATTTCGTACTAGCTATATTAACTTCATATACATACAAGTATAAATTAATACAGCCACCTACTAATTGAGATTTTTTAATCTTTCTCTATGTTGCCTAAAGTATTATTAGAAAACGTTACACCAATGCACATGAATGCAAACGCTACTCGTACCATACAGAAGACACAGAACCTCGAGACAACAATTTGGCTTAGAAGATCTCTCCTCTGCCTCGTTTTCTACGGTGGCTGCTGCTAGTCCATTTATTTTTATGGCTCCAGTAGTTGTAGTAGT
The DNA here is from genome assembly GCA_035582835.1 of Phoebastria nigripes. Lineage (NCBI taxonomy): Eukaryota > Metazoa > Chordata > Aves > Procellariiformes > Diomedeidae > Phoebastria > Phoebastria nigripes. The sequence goes on along the minus strand of JAYKAV010003006.1, from coordinate 166,240 downwards.
TAGATGATAAACATCAGTGAAGTCATAATAACAGCACATCCGTCTTAACACAGAATTCACAGAATCATAGAATCATTAAGGTTGGAAAAGATCTCTAAGATCACCAAGTCCAACTGTCAACCCAACACCTCCATGCCCACTAAACCATGTCCCTAAGTGCCACATCTACATTTCTTTTGAATACTTCCAGGGATGGTGACTCCACCACTTCCCTGGACAGCCTGTTCCAATGTTTAACCACTCTTTCAGTAAAGAAATTTTTCCTAATATCCAATCTAAACCTCCCCTGGCGCAACTTGAGGCCATTTCCTCTCATCCTATTGCTAGTTACTTGGGAGAAGAGACTAACACCCATCTCGCTGCAACCTCCTTTCAGGTAGTTGTAGAGAGCAATAAGGTCTCCCCTGAGCCTCCTCTTCTCCAAACTAAACAGTCCCAGTTCCCTCAGCTGTTCCTCGTAAGTCTTGTTCTCCAGACCCTTCACCAGCTTCGTTGCCCTTCTCTGGACACGTGCGAGCAACTCAATGTCCTTCTTGTAGTGAGGGGCCCAAAACTGAACACAGTACTCGAGGTGCGGCCTCACCAGGGCCGAGTACAGGGGCACGATCACTTCCCTACTCCTGCTGGCCACACTATTYCTGAKACAGGCCAGGATGCTGTTGGCCTTCTTGGCCACCTGGGCACACTGCCGGCTCATATTCAGCCGGCTGTCAACCAGCACCCCCAGGTCCTTTTCCGACAGGCAGCTTTCCAGCCACTCTTCCCCAAGCCTGTAGCCTTGCACGGGGTTGTTGTGGCCGAAGTGCAGGACCCGGCACTTGGCCTTGTTGAGTCTCACACAGTTGGCCTCAGCCCATCAATCCAGCCTATCCAGGTCCCTCTGCAGAGCCTTCCTACCCTCGAGCAGATCGACACTCCCACCCAACTTGGTGTCGTCTGCAAACTTACTGAGGGAGCACTCAATCCCCTCATCCAGGTCGTTGATAAAGATATTGAACAAGACCAGCCCCAAAAYKGAGCCCTGGGGRACACCACTCATGACCGGTCGCCAGCTGGATTTAGCTCCATTCACCACAACTGTCTGGGCCCGGCTGTCCAGCCAGTTTTTTACCCAGCGAAGAGTACACCTGTCTAGGCCATGAGCCGCCAGCTTCTCTAGGAGAATGCTGTGGGAGACAGCGTTGAAGGCTTTACTGAAGTCCAGGTAGACCACAYCCACAGSCTTTCCCTCATCCACTAGGCGGGTCACCTGGTCATAGAAGGAGATCAGGTTGGTCAAGCAGGACCTGCCTTTCATGAACTCGTGCTGGCTGGGCCTGATCCCCTGGTTGTCCCRCACATGGCTTGCGAGCGCCCYCAAGATGAACCGCTCCATAATCTTCCCTGGCACCGAGGTCAGGCTGACAGGCCTGTAGTTCCCCGGGTCCTCCTTCCGGCCCTTCTTGTAGATGGGCATCACATTGGCAAGCCTCCAGTCATCCGGGACCTCCCCCGTTAACCAGGACTGCTGATAAATGACGGAGAGTGGCTTGGCAAGCTCCTCCGCCAGCTCCCTCAGCACTCTCAGGTGGATCCCAYCTGGCCCCATAGACTTGTGAGCGTCCAGGTGGCGTAGCAGGTTGTTCACTGCTTCCTCTTGGATTATGGGGGGTTTATCCTGCTCACCGTCCCCATCTTCCAGCTTAGGGGGCTGAATACCCTGAGGATAACTGGCCTGACTATTAAAGACTGAGGCAAAGAAGGCATTAAGTACCTCAGCCTTTTCCTCATCCTTGGTGGCAACTTTCCCCCCGCACCCAATAAAGGATGGAGGTTCTCCTTGGCTCTCTTTTTGTTGTTAATATATTTGTAAAAACATTTTTTGTTGTCTCTAACGACAGCGGCCAGATTGCGTTCTAGCTGGGCTTTTGCCTTTCTGATTTCCTCTCTGCAGGACCTAACGAGATCCCTGTACTCTTCTTGAGTTGCCTGCCCCTTCTTCCACAAGTGGTAAACGCTCCTTTTTTTCCTGAGTCCCAGCAAGAGCTCCCAGTTCAGCCAGGCGGGTCGTCTTCTCTGCCCGTTCTTCTTACAGCATATGGGGACAGCCTGCTCCTGCGCCTTTAAGACTTCCTTCTTGAAGAATGACCAGCTTTCCTGGACCCCTTTGCCCTTCAGGACTGTCTCCCAAGGGACTCTCTCGACCACTGCCCTGAACAGGCCGAAGTCCGCCCTCCGGAAGTCCATGGTAGCGGTTTTGCTGGCCCCCCTCCTTACTTCACCAAGAATTGAAAATTCTATCATTTCATGGTCGCTAAGCCCAAGATGGCTTCCGACCACCACATCTCCCACTAGTCCTTCTCTGTTCRTAAACAGCACCTCCCCTGGTAGGCTCCCTCACCAGCTGTGTCAGGAAGTTGTCTTCCACACATTCCAGGAACCTCCCGGACTGTTTCCTCTCTGCCGTGTTGTATTTCCAGCAAACATCCGGGAAGTTGAAGTCCCCCGTGAGAACAAGGGCTAGCGAACGCGAGACTTCTGCCAGCCACTTGCAGAATGTTTCATCTGCCTCTTCATCCTGGTTGGGTGGCCTATAACAGACTCCCAGCAGGATATCTGCCTTATTGGCCTTCCCCCTCATCCTTACCCATAAACACTTGACCTTATCATCACCACAATCGTTAAGCTCTAGACTGTCAAAACACTCCCTAACATACGAGCCACCCCACTGCCTCTCCTTCCTCGCCTGTCCCTTCTGAAGAGCTTATAGCCATCCATTGCAGCACTCCAATCGTGAGAGTCACCCCACCATGTTTCTGTGATGGCGACTAAGTCATAGCTATCCCGCTGCTTCCAGCTCCTCCTGTTTGCCACCCATGCTGCGTGCATTGGTGTAGATGCACTTGAGCTGGGCTATCGATTTTACCCCCAACATTGGCTTGCCACCCCTAGGCTCATCTCTAGTGAGCCTGGTTTTATCCCCTTCCCCCTGCGAACCTAGTTTAAAGCCCTCTCGATGAGTCCCGCCAACTCATGAGCAAGAATCCTTTTCCCCCTGTGAGACAGCTGACCTCCATCTGTCGCCAGCAGGCCCGGTGCCGTGTAAACCTCCCCATGATCAAAAAAGCCAAGATTCTGCCGACGGCACCAGCCCCTGAGCCAGGTGTTGATCAGGCGTCTTTTCCTGTCCCTGTCAGTATCCTTCTCTGCCACTGAAGGGATTGAGGAAAACACTACCTGTGCTCCTGATCCTTCAACCAATCGCCCCAGTGCCCTGAAGTCCCTTTTGACCGCTTCTGGGCTTCTCTCTGCAACCTCGTCGCTGCCAGCCTGTATAACCAATAGYRGGTAGTARTCAGARGGCCGTACCAGACCAGGGAGTTTCCTAGTAATGTCTCTAACCCGGCCCCCAGGGAGGCAGCAGACTTCCCTGTGGGATGGATCTGGTCGGCATATCGGGCCCTCCGTTCCCCTCAGAAGGGAATCGCCTATGACAACTACCCTCCTTTTTTTCTTAGCAGAGGCAGTCATAATGCGTGGGGCTGGCCGCCTCACCCTAGGCAACCCCCTGGATAGACCCTAAAGTTCCAGAGACCCATATCTGTTGTGTAAGGGCAACTGGGAAGGTGAGGGAGGCTGGGCGGGGGTTCACCTGGCACCCTGAGCAGGGACCTGTTTCCATCCCCCCCCGTCACTTAGGTCCCCTCCTTCTGCCTGGTCCAAGAGGGCAGGGGATCCTCTGCTTCTTGCAGAGCCCAGAATTCATAGAATCATAGAATCATAGAATAGTTTGGGTTGGAAGGGACCTTTAAAGGTCATCTAGTCCAACACCCCTGCGTTGAGCAGGGACATCTTCAACTAGATCAGGTTCCTCAGAGCCCCGTCCAACCTGACCTTGAATGTTTCCAGGGATGGGGCATCTACCACCTTTCTGGGCAACCTGTTCCAGTGTTTCACCACCCTCAGCGTAAAAAATTTCTTCCTTATATCTAGTCTAAATCTACCCTCTCTTAGTTTAAAACGATTCCCCCTTGTCCTGTCGCAACAGGCCCTGCTAAAAAGTTTGTCCCCATCTCTCTTATAAGCCCCCTTTAAATACTGATAGGCTGCAATAAGGTCTCCCCAAAGCCTTCTCTTCTCCAGGCTGAACAACCCCAACTCTCTCAGCCTTTCTTCATAGGAGAGGCGTTCCATYCCCCTGATSRTWTTYGTGGCCCTCCTCTGGACCCRCTCCAACAGGTCCGTGTCTTTCCTGTGCTGAGGACTCCAGAGCTGGTCACAGTACTCCAGGTGGGGTCTCACCAGAGCAGAGGGGCAGAATCACCTCCCTCAACCTGCTGGCCGGCCACGCTTCTTTTGATGCGGCCCAGGGTACAGTTGGCCTTCTGGGCTGCGAGCGCACATGGCCGGCTCATGTCCAGCTTTTCATCCACCAGTACCCCCAAGTCCTTCTCGGCAGGGCTGCTCTCAATCCCTTCATCSCCCAGCCTGAATTGATACTGGGGGTTGCCCTGACCCAGGTGCAGGACCTTGCACTTGGCCTTGTGGAACTTCATGAGGTTCATACGGGCCCACTTCTCGAGCTTGTCCAGGTCCCTCTGGATGGCATCCTGTCCCTCAGGCATGTTGACTGCACCACTCAGCTTGGTGTCATCTGCAAACTTGCTGAGRGTGCACTCGATCCCACTGTCTATGTCATTGATGAAGATATTCAACAGTACTGGTCCCAGTACAGACCCCTGTGGGATGCCACTAGTCACAGATCTCCATCTGGACATTGAGCCGTTGACCACTACCCTCTGGATGTGACCATCCAACCAATGCCTCACCCACCGGACAGTCCACCCATCAAATCCATACCTCTCCAGTTTAGAGAGAAGGATGTTGTGGGGGACCATGTCAAAGGCCTTACAGAGGTCCAGATAGACGACATCTGTAGCCCTTCCCTTGTCCACTGATGTAGTCACTCCATTGTAGAAGGCCACTAGGTTGGTCAGGCAGGACTTTCCCTTGGTGAAGCCATGCTGGCAGTCTCGAATCGCCTCCCTGTCCTCCATGTGCTTTAGCATAGCTTCCAGGAGGACCTGTTCCATGATCTTTCCAGGCACAGAGGTGAGGCTGACTGGCCTGTAGTTCCCCGGGTCTTCCTTTTTCCCCTTTATAAAAACTGGGGTTATGTTTCCCCTTTTCCAGTCAGTGGGAACTTCACCAGCCTGCCACGACTCCTCAGATATGATGGATAGTGGCTTAGCAACTACATCTGCCAGTTCCTTCAGGACCCGCAGATGGATCTGATTGGGTCCCATGGACTTGTGCACCTTCAGGCTCCTTAGATGGTCTCGAACCTGATCTTCTCCTACAGTGGGCAGCTCTTCATTCTCCCAGTCCCCACCTTTGCCTTCTGTGGCTTGGGTGGGGAGGCTCGAGTACTTGCTGGTGAAGACCGAGGCAAAAAAGTAATTGAGTACCTCAGCCTTCTCCGTATTCTGCATATCCAGGTCTCCCGTTTTGTTCTGGAGAGAGCCCACATTTTCCCTTGTCTTCCTTTTATCCCCGATGTACCTGTAGAATCTTTTCTTGTTGCCCTTGACATCTCTGGCCAGATTTAATTCTATCAGGGTGTTAGCTTTCCTAACCTGATCCCTGGCTGCTCGGACAATTTCTCTGTATTCCTCCCAGGCTACCTGTCCTTGCTTCCACCCTCTGTAGGCTTCTTTTTTGTGTTTGAGTGCGTCCAGGAGCTCCTTGTTCATCCACGCTGGCCTCCTGGCGTTTTTGCCCAATTTCCTCTTATTATTCCCTCCCACCTACACATATAGAGCTGGGTACAAGTGACAAGTTGATCTCTTCTTTAAGAAAAAAAAAGACATGCAATATGAGTGACTGGCTGTGATAAGAATGCTCTTGGGAACATATTTTCTGCTATTTTTTTCTCTTTTAATTACACCTATGACTGCAGATTTGGATTTTTTCCATGTCCTTTTTTTTTTGGTGGAAGTGAATGGACTACATTTGACAATTGGCCTGGGGAGTCAGTTACTTGTGCCTTGTAATTACAACCCAAGACCCACATGGACAGAATCAGCCCTAGGACTGACCCAGAAGGGATGGCTGAATTTGAAAAGGGCTGGTAAGCTCTGGATTGGCAGAAATCGTGAATGTTGTGGGAATACCCTGGTAGGCATGTACAGTAGCACAAGCAATTGAATGCTGTATATTTTTGCCTTGAATCTTCTTTGGTTTTCGGGGGCAAAATGAAGCATTCACCATGAGAGAGCACCATGCTGAAGAAGGCAGGTCCTTTGCTCAGTGCTGCCCCGTGGCAGTGCAACTAGCCTGATTATAAGTCTACTTAAAGTCAGCAAGCAATCATCCTCAGAAAAAAAGTATTCTTCCAAACTCCAATAAATGTTCCCCTTCTTTGGCCGTGGTCTGTTCCTTAAAATGYGCTGGCAAAAACAGTGATTTAGAACTAATTTAATAGCAAATTTTATAAAAAAAATAGAAATCTGTTCTGTTTAAAAATAAGAAAAAAACATTAAGGTTGGGGTCCAATCCCAGAGTAAGACTGAATATTTGTTTTTTATTTGGTTTCAAGAATTTTTCTGTAAGGAAGCCTACCACCTGTCTTTGAGATAAACTAAACCTAGAAAAAACATGTATGTTTTTAACAGTAACAGTAATTCCTTTTGTAAGCCATATTGTTTCTTTCTGTGGTTTATAAATAACTTATTCTTTATGCTACATCTTGAAAAAAATCTGGTATCAACTCAGAATTTACTGGATAATATGAATCACAGAAAATAAGAGAACAGTGCTGTTCAAAGCAACTGAGAATTTGCTTACAGCTGAGGAAGCTACGTGTTTGATTTGGACAGTAAGACTTAGCTATTACGGCTTCTGAATCAAGTTTACTATTCTGTGGCTTTATTAAGTTTTAATTGTTGATACTTGCATTTGGAAGCCTTAATTACAAACTAGGAATGGGTTTCAGTTTGTTTGGGGGCCAGTGACACAGCATATGCATGTACRCGTATGTGTACAAACTGATAGATAGGCCGTTTTGAATAAACCTAGCAGAGATGTTACCTATTACAATGATCAGATACCTGACAACAATTGTAAGTGATATTAACCCAGTAAAAGGCATGCATGGCAACTTACTTTTTCATTTAATATATAATATATTTCTGATTATTCCTTTAAATTAAATTAACTTCTAATATAACTGGCTTAATGATTTCTTTGATGCTTTAGAAATCATATAATGGTATTTCTCCTATTTTATCTTCAATGTTACCCATAAGCAAAGACTTGGAAAAGTCTACCAGTTGTTTTACTAGTACTGTAATTTGTGGCTAGTGTCACAAAAGTTTCTTTTTTTTTTTTTTTAATGTAACAGGGGGCAGGGGCTCAGAATTTCTCTAAATCAAAGATACACTTTGCAGTGCAGTTCCCATTGTGTTATGAAATGTCTCTGTGCTTGGGTTCCTGGTTTAATATATTTGTTATATTGAGAGCTGATTCAGCAGAAATAATCTCTGACATACTGGTCCCAGACGTTTGTGGATTCTGGCACCAACGGCAGTCTGATCCTCCTAGTAAAAGAGGTTAACTGACTTCAGAGTTGGGGAAAAATCCCCAGGAACAAAAATATCCCTGCCTGCCACATGAACATGCATCATTCTTACATGCTTTAGGGGAACTGAGTGGTGAATTGCTTGACAAGCCCACAGTTTATCTTGTCTAGCTCCAGTTTACATCTTTAACGTATTTGTACACAGCTATAATATTCCCCTAAAAACTTGCCACTTCATCAAGTTACCCTATTTTGCTAGATGTGTTGTATAGATAACACAACGAAGAAACACAGGAAATAACTTGTATAAAGCACTGCACTCTACTCACAGTATTGGAATAGGATTTTTTTTGTTTAAACAGGAGTCGTATCTTTTTAACAAAGCTTCAGAGTTGCTTCCTAATATGCCTTTTTGTGTGTGTGTGTGTCTGTTATGTCTCTGCATGTTTCCTCAAAAGTGTAACACATCAGGTTATGGCTCACACAATTTATGAGGTCAATTGCTTAAAACAAGTCAGAAAGGAAAAAAAAAAAGATTTTTTCTTTGAAAGGATAGCTACATACAGTTTTTCTTTATTTTTGGATCACCGTAAGAGCCTAGCAATTCACAGCTGGCATCACATTTCCAAGATGACCCTACAGTTTCATTTGATTAGAGATGCTTTGGCTAGGTTGGACCTGATGATTAAGTCAGATGGCTGTTTGCAAGGGTTGTGTATTCCAGGTTTTGTGATTTTAGTTATGAAAGCTGCATGTCCCAGTCTCCCACACCAGATCACATTTGCATCTTATCTGCTTAGGAGGCTTTAAATCATGACTTTTTCATCTCTTGAGGACAGCTTGCCATGTTACCCCCTAAAAAACAGAAAATAAAAACCTGTGTCTTTCCAGTTTTAGTCTTTTTTTTGCTCTCTTTCTGCGTGTGTGGTGCTTTTAAGTCTTTCCCTTCATGCTTTGCTGTCAATCAAAACTCAAAAATGTGAAATCAAACCCGAGGAAGCAAATACTTTTTATTTTTTCCTCAAGGAAAAAAGGGATTACAGGAACCAAATTCAACTGTAATCTCCATAAACCATTTCTATGACTACTACTCCTAATGGAAAGCTCTGTTCCATTTCTGAAATAATTTTTATTTGTAAAGTGAAATGTGTAACACATAATAAAAGATCCTCTGAAGAACAATTATGCTGATTTGGTTTAACCAGACCCAGAGCATAACTGAGACTGGTCCACAAGCCTTTTGAATGTTCACATATTTTTCTGAAACATTCGAAACTGCTCTATACAAATATCTGCTACAAATCCAATGGAGCTGACAAGCCTCATTACCCAGTTCCCACTCCAGGCAATCATGAAATCTGAGTGTTGCTGACATGATCCATTTATATACAATATTTATTTAAGGACAAAACTTTACATTTTCCTCAAGTCACTCTTTAACCAGACACTTGAAGGAAATGAATCAATACTTCGTAACACTTGTGGAATCAGTCTCTCAGGTTTATTCAAGCTGAGTAACACATCGTCTGGCAGACAAACTTTAAAGGACAATTTTGCAGCAGGTTATAAGAATTATACTACCCTGGCTTCTAAGAGTTAGTAAGATTTAGGACTGGCTAGACTCTTTCTGAGAATGAGTTAACAATACAAGGGATATCTGATTTACTGAGTTAAACTCTCAAGGTGTTATCTATTTTTTATGTGTTGTGCGCACATTTAAGTGTTGTGCAGCACTTCCAGACATTCTTAGTTAGCATTTTCAAGCTTATATTTTATGATTGATGATACCAAAGAGAAGAATGACTTGAAGATCTTATGAGTCATTAAGAATAACCAGAAGATGAGACTGGAAATACACATATAGCTAGGTAAGCATTGGTGCCATGTCTTTTGGCACTGGGCTACAGGACAAATCGGACTCTGGCTAAGCAATCTGCCTGGTATTTTATGCTCTTAGTTTTTAAATAATAGACAGCATAAGCAGTTAGCCAGAACTCAGTTTGTCTTATAGACTTCTTCAAAGAATCACAGAATGGCTGAGGTTAGAATCATAGAATCATAGAATAGTTTGGAAGGGACCTTTAAAGGTCATCTAGTCCAACACCCCTGCGTTGAGCAGGGACATCTTCAACTAGATCAGGTTGCTCAGAGCCCCGTCCAACCCGACCTTGAATGTTTCCAGGGATGGGGCATCTACCACCTCTCTGGGCAACCTGTTCCAGTGTTTCACCACCCCCAGCGTAAAAAACGTCTTCCTTATATCTAGTCTGAATCTACCCTCTTTTAGTTTAAAACCATTACCCCTTGTTCTGTCGCTACAGGCCCTACTAAAAAGTCTGTCCCCAAAGGCTGGAAGGCTCTAGAGAACATCTAGTCCAACCTCAAAGTAGGGTCACCTAGAGCAGGTTGTTCATGCCTATGTCCAGTTGGGTTTTGAGTATCTCTAAGGACGGGGATTCCACGACCTCTCTGAGCAAACTGTGGCAGTGTTCGGCCACCCTCACAGCTGAAGAGCTTTTCCTTATATTTAAATCATATTTCCTGTTTCAATTTGCACCCATTGCCTCTTGCCTTGGGCACTACTGAGAAAAGTATGGCTCCACCCTCTTTATACCCTCCCATCAGAAATTTATGCACAGTGACAAGACCTCCCCTGAGACTTCTCTTCTTGAGGCTACACAATCCCAGCTCTCAGCCTCTTCTGGTATGGTCAGATTCTCAAATCTCTTAATCTTCATGGTTTTGGACTTTCTCCAGTATGTCCATGTCTGTCTTGTTGTGGGGAGCCAAGAACTGGACATAGCACTTCACATGTGGTCTCACCTGGGCTGAACAGAGGGGAGGGATCAGCTCCCTTGACCTGCTGGGCAATGCCCTTCCTAGCACAGCCCAAGATACTGTTGGCCTTCTGTGCTGCGGGGGTGCACCACTGACTCATGGCCAACTTGCAGTCCACCAGAAACCACAGGTCTTTTTCTGCAAAGTTGCTTTCCAACTAGTTGATCTCCAGCCTATACTGCTGCGTAGGTTATTCCACCCCCTGTGCAGGACTTTGTTGAACTTCATGAGATTCCCACCTGCCCATTTCTCCAGCCTGTCACAGTCCCTCTCGGATGGCAGCACAAGCATCTGGTCTGTCAACCACTCCTCCCAATTGTGAATCGTCTGTAAACTTGCTGAGGATGCACTCTGTCCCACCATCCAAGTCATTAATGAAATGGCCAGTACTGGCCCCAGTATCAGACCCCAAAATACTCCACTAGTAATGGGACTGCAGCTGGACTTTGTGCTGCTGATAACAATCCTTTAAGCCCTGAAGTTCAGCCAGTTTTCAATCCACCTCACTGCCCATTTATCTAGCCCATACTTCATCAGCCTCTATATAGAGGATGTTATGGGAGAAAGTGGTGAACGCCTTGCTTAAGTCAAGATAAACAACATACGTTGCTCTCCCCTAGTCCACCAAGCCAGTCATTTCATTATAGAAGGCTAATGGGTTTGTCAGGCATGAGTCTGATCTCCTGAAGGCCAGGGTTATGATTCTGCTATTTGTCTTGTTCCCCTCTTTCAAGATCCTGAACTCCACCATCTCATGGTCACTACAGACCAGGCAGAGCTCCATGTACCCCTGCTGCTCTCACATAAAATGCCAGTTCTGCTCCCCACTGTCCTGGCTCATCCTTCCTGTCACAGGTCTGTCCACAGCAGCACTCCAGCCATGTGAGCTATCCTGCCACATCTCTGTGATCCCAAAGAGACTAGCCCTGCAGCTGCACACAAGGGCTCAAATGTCCCTTCTTTGATCCCTGTGGGGTGTGCATTAGTGTACACACACTTCCGAGCACCATTGGTCTGATTTCCACAAAGAACTCTGAGAGCTTCTTGAATACTGTTAATGGGTAATGTGTAAAATACTGTGGCAAATGAACTGCTGGAGAGACAAAAGGCCTTCCAAAATGTTAATTCAGTGCACATCACATTACCGAGTTCCTCTTTGTAGCACTTTTAATGCTGCCATGCTTAATTAATACCACTGAATTGAACCACCTCTTCTTTCTTCTAGCACAGAACTAAACAACTGACTGACTTGCATTTTCAAAAATTCTAGGCGCCTGTACTTTCCGTGGGTTTCAGTTAGACTTGCAAATGCTGAGTGCATCTGAGAATCACTAGCTTGCTTTGTTTTCAGACATACTGACATGGAGGATGCTGTAAATGTAACTAAGCTGCCCTTTTTAGATGCACATCAGTTAATTTATCTCCTCTCTCTGTCAAAGAAGAGTGAACACCAAGGCCACAATGTTACATGTGAAATGCTTTCAGAGATATAGCACATATTTAAAAAGTGCTTATCCCCATTATCCTATTCATTTTGGTTGTTATCTGAGCCTAACACTTCTCTTATAAAATCTAAACTAAGTCAAATATGAGCAGAGTTCAAATATTCATACGGAGTTAGGATATATTCAACTTTTCAGTAATGGCAACACCTTTTCAAAATGAAATCCTTTTACAAACCTTTCCCTGCAGAAACACAGTGTCAGACATTTTTGAAATCCTAGCAAATAACTTCTACCTTGACCTAGAAAGATTTCCTGAAAGAAGGACTTTTATACTCCAAAAATTTTCAAAGATACATGACAGAATAAAATAATTCTCTGGCCTCTGAAAACATTTTCATTATGGGCCCAGTCCTAATCTCTGTGGGCCAGCTTGTTTTCTAGCTTTTTTTCAAAGTGGAGTAAAGATATAGAAACTTCCTGTAATTTGCGAGAGGAATTTTAATGGCAAGAGGAAAACTACCTGTTGACATGCTAACCAACTGCTCCTGTTAAGAGTGTGTTCCTCCCTTTGCTCTCCCTCCTTAAGGGAAGAGCTACAAGAGTGTACCTAACTGTAATTGGGGACTCATCCTAGTGACTCCACTGGGATTTTCAGGTGCAATTCTGTTTCCAGCTAAGCCACTGAGGCCTTACCACTGACATAAAAGCAGAACGGGATCCTTGGAGAGTAGGCAGAATTTTACTGCCTGTTTATTAGAAAAATTAAAGTGTTTAAGCAAGAGTTTAATCTGTTTCTTATTTCCTTCTATTGTGAAGTCATAATATTGTATTTGTGACTATAAAATAACAGCTGTACTCTGCATGAGAGAGTCCTTATTAAGCACAAATATCTTGGTAAGAATCAAATGCAACATAGTATTTGTTAAAGAAACACCTTGTGGTATAAACACACATTTATCTTCAAACATGATCCAGTTTGCCTTAGAATCAGAGCCTGTATTCTCACTGATTTTTCTAAGATGCTCTGAGGGCTGAGGTGTATTAAGTATCTGAGGTCATGGTAAAGTTATATTGCATTTATTTTGCCAGATTTTTAAAATCTGTAATGTCATCCTGTTTTCAGCTTTAGTTGGATGATGGTATAGTTCTTGTCACATTCCTTTGGAATGAATGCAGTTAAATGCATGACTACATGTACATTTTTAAAACAATGTAATTATTGGTTCTATATTACTTTTTATTTTTGAACAACCTCCCCCAACATATGTGGTGCCTGATATTCATGTAGTTTACTGTTGCAGCAACTGTATTAGTGCTTTCATGCCTGCTATTCTCCCATTACTCTACTACAACTGGCAAATCAAAGACCATACAACTTTCACTAACTTCTGTTAGAACAAAATTCTGGCTAATAGCACAAAACTTAAAGAAGCAACTTAACACTGCTCCAGGTTGCATAAGTCTTTGTTACTCTTAGAGCAGGCAGGTAGCTGCCTGCATGTCAGCTGCATGCAGAAACAGCACATAGACCCATGTATTAGATTTATTGCCTTGCCTTGTTTGTGAAAATATTGTAGGAGGTAGAATTTTGATTAGCCAGTCTGACTATCCATCTTCATTGTATGCAATTTTACTGCACATGCCAAAAGGATCACGTTTTTTTCTCTAATGCTTAATCCCTCCTTGTCATGTCATTAAAATGACGTAAGTTACCAGGTAATCAAAAACAATGACAGATTCATCCCAAACTGATGTCTCCTGCATTAAAAAAGTAATCGAAGCTGCTTTAAAAATATATCCAGCATGACATTTACACACTCTTAACTTTCGTCAGTGAAACTACTTAGTTGTGCACTATTAAATGCACGTTAAAGCATTTTGTCACAGTAACAGCAAGGCTCTGGGAACTCATGCCCTTCATGTAACAYTCTATTAAACTGCTACTGAGATATGAGACAATCTGGATGGAGTTCTTGGTAGGGCTGAATTTTTTCAGCAAGAATAAGATGGTTATTACTGATTTGCATTTATAATTTGCAAAGTGTTACTGCATCCAGTTAAGCTCCTCTGAAAACAGGCAGAGGTAGAACGTGGGCCGCTCTCACTTCAGCCTTTTCCCCAAATGTTAGCTCTTGCTGCATGTCTGGTTCTTACCATGCTCCAATCACCTCACTGCAATAACTCCTACCACGCCAGCTGAAAGCCCACTGTCTGCCAGACCACCAGCTGCACCTTCCATTGCACCAACTGTTCTGCTTCCTTACCTGCACAATTTCTTAGAAAATAACTTTAGATCCCTTTTTTTCCCCCTCCTCTACAGATTTTGCTACAAACAAGGTCTGCATTAGGAGGAAACCCGGTTCCAGTCCAGGTAGTACGGGTCAAGATGCCACCACTCCAGCTGAGTAGTGATGCTCCACTCGGACGCTACATTCAGGGCCAAGGCCGCATCTCTCCCGTGCCACAGGCCTGTACAACACCCCCACGCGTACCGCACGCCACCTCGGCCGTTTCCGTGCGAAAGCGTACTTCATTTGGTGCGTGTAACACGGCCCCGCGGCGCAGTCCCGCCTTACTCCCAACCCTGCGCTGGGCTCTCCCGGGCACTCGCCCCACCAGTGCCCACGGCCGGCCTCAGGCCAGGCACCCTCCGGGCCACAGCACCACAGCTACCGGCTGCCTGAGAACCCTTCGCGACAGCGGGGGCGCCGGGCGGGACAGGCGATTGCGCACGGCACTTCACCGCCCCCGTCGTGCCCCACGCCCAGATTCCTCCCCGCCCCCCTCTCGCGACACCGCCAGCAAACCTCGCGATACTTCCCGCTCCTCCCACTGAACTGCCGGCTCCTTTAAGAACGAAGTCCCATGGCGGCACTCCTCTCGCGATATCCGCCCCCCACCCGGTAGTCCGGCGGTGGCTGAGCCTGYCGCGGCGGGGGCGGGGCAACAAGCGCGGGGGCGAAGGGTGCGCTCGCCCGTGTCCCCGGGTACGGTTCCTGTCCGCACCCTATTGGAGAGGGGGGCCCGCCCGGCCGTTATCGGGGCCGGCAGTGGTGCGGAGATGGCGGGGCAAGCGACAGTTTCYCTCCGTGACACGCTGTAAGGTGCCCGCCGGGTGGCTGCTCGGCGCCCCCTGGGTCTCCTCAGCCCCTTCCCCGCTGCCCCTTGCCCGGGGGAGCGTGTGGCCTCCAGCGAAGGGGTGTGGGCGCTAGACCGGCCCGTGCCCCCCGCCTGTGGCGGTAGGCCCCCAGAGCGGCGGGCCCGGCTGGCTTCTGGTCCCCACTTGCCTCCGGGTGCTTCCGCCCACAGGCTCTGCTGGGCTTTGCCCAAAGTTAAAATGTGTGATGGTGTCCCAGGTAAGGATCTTCCGTGTATCTTTCCAGAGCGATGTTCAGACGCTTATCGCTTATTCACGCTTGCCCAGGTGGAAAATGAGAGCAGGTGTGGAAGTCGGGAGGTGCCTGGTAATCCCCGGTGGGAGCTTGCTGGCAGTGCCTTGCGCACACATCTMTGTGCCACAGTGCTGCGAGGCCTCGCCCAACAGCAAAGCTGAGGTGTTTGACTGTAAGAAGTATGGTGGTGTATATGTTTTAGAAATGTTCAGTGAGAAAACTTTTTAAATCGGTTCTGTTAATCAGAAACATTTGAGTTTGTTTCTTGGGACAAGTGGAAATGTGTGGTTAAGTGAACTCAAAACATSTCTTGGAAGACAACATTTTAGGGTTTTTTAGCCTCCTTTATTTAACTTTGTAGTTAAGCTTTGCAATTTAAGAAGGGCAGTGCTTTTACTTTATAGTATCCTTGAATTTTGCTTTTACAGTCAYTTATTGGAGTGTAAAAAAACCTTTGCACTCTATGTTAAGTGGTCAAATCTCAATAGTTAGAAAGCATTCATGGTACTTTTGCTTTTTTTTTGTAGAGGAGTAGTTGTTGAAATGAGCTAGTGTGTGACAGTAGGCCATTAGCAGCATGATTTAGTACAGTCAATATATAAGGACACATTTTTTTCAACTGTGATAAAAGGGGTGAGTATAGGCAGACATCTTAAATTCCAGCTTTTTTCATTGATGGCAAGTGTACTGTACCCGTGGTTGGAAGCCATACCAGATAATTTTCTTCATTTTTAAAGAGAGTATCCTACATAAATTATAGTTCTGGTTCAAAACCCAAGAAGTTAGTGAATCAGGCTAGTTAAAGTGGCAATTCTTGCTTTGGCTCATACAGCATTATTTTCTGGGCGTTTGTAGCAATGGTGTCCTTAATGCCATTGCTTTGCTTTTCTTTCCCTTTTTTTCATTCTGTTCCTTGTTTCTCACTAGGTTTGCAGTTTGGTAATACTAAACTGTTGTCCAATGTGATTTATTCCACTTTGCACCTGGAACCCTAATTCTGACAAGTCATATGCAACTCATTAAACTCAAGTAAATGTTTAGTTAAAAACAAAGGCACTGTCATCTTAAATCATAGTTTTAACTTGAGAGTCTTTAAACTAATGTTGCATGTCACTTCAGATATTACTGTAAAAGAAGGTAATTACGGAAATGCTCTCTCTTATTTTAAACTTTGTTTTGCATATTTATCAGTGTGCTGTATATAGCTGGTTTCATTTTTTCAGCCTTGCTTCTTGATTTTGAGAAATTGCTCAAAGACTTAGATGCTACTGAGAGAAGTTCATGTGCACGCTTTTTTTGCATGGATTTGAGCATGTGTGACAGACAGTTACAAATGCCTTAAACTTTAAGAGATTAGTTATGTATCATTTGTTGAATATACTGTCTGTACTTCATCCCTTGCCTCAAAAAGATAAGTTTGAGCTTCAAGTCTCTGAGAAGGTCAGCGGGAATGGATGAAGGTGAGGAGCAGCTTATGTACAGGTCAGAGGGTGTGGGGTTGAATTTATCAAGGATGATGGGGAGCGTTATGAAGGAGATCTGCAAGATGATGAGTCTAACGGAGAGGTCATGGTTTATGATCTTGTTAGTATAAGAACTAATGGGCCATCAGTTTAGGTTGTGGGATCCAAGTTCATAGCAGGCAAAAGCTTGTCAGATATTAGAGAGCAGACCTGTGAAATTCATAGTCGGAGACACTGAATGCAAGAAATCTGCATGTGTTGAAGGTGGAATAGAGCTACTTGAAAGAGAGAGGTCCACTGGAGTTTGCTAAACAGACAAACCACACCTGGCCCAGGAAATCTCTGTAGCTAAAAGAATACTTTAAGGATGAAGAATTTTAGAAGAGAGGTATTCTGTATGCTTGTGCTATTTTTATTGTTACCTGGATGTCAGCTTATGGCCACTGCTGATTGCAGAATAGTGGGCTACATGGATKTTTTTGTTTTCTTTTAGTGTATATAATTTAATTAATTTAAAAAAATGAAGTATAATTATCACTGATCTAACTAACAAGTTGTGGAGAATAATCCTGTGAGCGTACACTTCCAGGATCTCGGGAACTAGTGAGAAGAACCTATCTTCTCCATGAGTTTTTTGCATTGACCCATAAAAATGGGGGAAGGTGGAGTTTCTTGCCTTCAGGACTTCCTCTTTTCCTTACCTCTGAAAAGTAACTGGGTTGACGCACCCAGAAAGGTGTACTACCACTGATCATAGTTACGAAGTACGAATACTTGCTGTGATGCAAGATTCTCTCTCTTGCTCCTTCCCATAAAAACCTTAGGTGCTTCTCACTGCTGCTGATAATGACTTTCTCAGAAGTAGCAGAACTTATTCCAACAAATAGATAAGAAACAGTGCAAGTTCTGAAATGAATCATATATGGTCCTCTCTTTGTTTTGGGACAGCTTAGCCAGGGGAAGGTTGGAAATTGTTTCCACAAACACAAAAGGCCAACACTTCCTCAATTCAGATCTGCAAAACTTAGTGTGCAACTGTTATTCACTAGGTCTTTCTCTTTTTACTATGAAGAGCGAAGGCCTTGTTTTTTCTGATAGAGATATTTTGTTGCGTTTTTCTTTGTCAGTACGATGTGGATTCTTTGGACTCTGAAACACTGCTGTTCTTATTTTCCTCCTTCTCTGTTAGCAGCATACATAATGCACAAAGATAATTTTTTAAGTGTTAAATGTAAAACTGAGATAGCTGAAAATGAAGTAGTTCAGTCATCTCTGTTGTTACTATTTGATATGCTGTATTAAGGCCGTAGTGAGACCACATAGAGGAACAGATTTTAACAGTTCCAGACTGGACAGCTGTGTAAGCAGTTTACTGAGTAATTAGCCACTTTGATGAACAATATAGGCAAATGATATGCTACCAACTGTTCYTAAAGTACACTTCTGTTGTTTCTGACATAAGGTTTTTTTACCTGTTCCAGACTTTGTTAGGAGAAAGGTGATGTCTTCCTATGTGATTATATTTGTAAAACAATTTACTGACACTGCAGTACTAGATTCAAGTAGATCAGAAGTGTATCTAACATAGAAGGCCTTTTTGACCAGTTCACGTGGTCTGTTAATTGGACACTAAACCTGCAGGCATCAGCATATCAGTGTTTGCCTGTGTGAAGCCACTGTGGAACAATTTAATATATGAGAATATGGCTTTTACATGAGATTTTTTCCTATAGACTTTCAGATATTTATAAAATAGCAGCACTTCAGCAAATTATAATTTAATATCTAGCTCAGGATTTGGTTCTAAACAGTAATCAGTATCCCAGTTCTAGTGCTACCTTCAGTAAAATCTTTTATCTTAAGTTGTATGCATTTTGTCAAATAAATTTATATCCAGTGTATTAGTGTGACAGAATGAAATACTTCATACATTTGGCCAGTTTATCACTATGTGTGTGTTTGGTTTTTTATAGGTAATTGGCATATTGGGGAGAAATGCCTTGCCCCTTGTCTTGAAAATGGGAAGCTTCATGAAGGAACAATATCCTCTATTGAAAAGGACAAGAATGGAAAATCATTTGCTGTTGTATCATTCTTGGAGTCTGAAGAAAGGAGAATAATAATAACTGAACTTTGTAGAGTTGAAGCCAGTAGAGGACCCTGGAAAAGCTTAATATTTGATGATGGTGATCTGGAAAAACCTTATTTTCCTGACCGAAATCTTCCGTCTCCTGCAGTTGCTTTTAAATTATCTGACAATGGTGATTTTATCCCATATACAATTAACAGATACCTGCGTGATTATCAAAGGGAAGGAGCCCAATTTCTGTATGGACACTATGCTAATAAAAGGGGGTGTATTCTTGGAGATGATATGGGCCTTGGAAAGACCATACAGGTATTCTTTTTGATTGTTACATTGAGAGAATAGATAATTTTTTTGGCAGTGTGTTTTCTGTGAGATGTAAATCTTTTTTTAAAAATAATGTATTTAAGAAAAGCCACCTCAATGGAGCTTAACCTTCCTTTTCTGTTGTGGAGTTGGAGGAGGCAGGACGCGACCATCCAGGACAGCACTTAGAGGCAGGAGCCTTTGCTGTATTTAAGATTCACTTCTGACAGGCCAAAAAACTGGGATGCGGCCCCTTTTAATGTAAGCACAGGCAGTTATGGTAGTTAAAATGTCAGTATTCATTTTATGTTGAATGTAATTTGAGGATTGCTACCTGTGCATCATGGAAGTAATTTGCACTGGAGTATGCTAAAACTACTTAACTTCTCTTATCTGACTGTAGCTCTTTAAATGTCTTTTTCCTTTTTTCTATGGAAACCAATAGTTTGACTGTACTGGGAACGAGAAGGAGCAGACACATTTACTCCCATCTCTGGAAAAAGTGCTTAGATGTTCCATGTTATTTTTATCACTCTTTTGGAAATACAAGTTGGGTTGATGAAAGGACAAAGTATAGCTGGATTTTTCCATTATGCTTTGAATCAGTGTGGCCCAAATGATTTATTTATTTTACTAAAATAAGGGTGGTTTTATGTTTGAAAATTCTCTTTAATCTGTCTGGTTTTAAGTTAGCAGCTTGAATCTTATGGTGGCTAGTCTTTGTCCCCCTCTGTTTTCTCCCTCCATGTGTCAAATGCAAGCTCATTCCTTCTCTGACAACTTCTGGCTGTAGCGTCTGTTGCCCTTCTATTTAGGAGAATGTTGGCAGACACCCATCAGTGCAAAGAAGTATTGTTCTGTAGCAAACTTGACAAGAGGAGTGAGTGAACTAAACTGGCAAAACTTCCCTGGATAGAGCATTTAGAGGTGCATCATGGATTTATGTAGCTGCTGCTGATCTGTTAACAGATGTTTATCAAAACTAAACTGTGTCCATTTACCTTATGTTTTACCTAAGCTTGGCCATGTTTCTTGTGCATGGCAGTTTAAGAACTCAGTAGTTATGGATGTTTGTTTCTGCTCAGAACTGCAGATCCCTGATTTCATATAGTAAGAAGCATCTATATAAGGTAGCAGTAAACTGGGGGGTAAAAATTGAGTTGTCTTGCTTCCATCTCTTGTATTTTTTGAAACTCGGAACGGATTCTGTAATGACCTGGTCATGTTTATCACACAGTGACAGTGTGTTCTTGTGTGGAATTAATATCTGATGGTTATTTCTTTTAATCACAGTGTCAAGTTTGCAGAACAAATGTAGAAGTTTTGAAGACTATCTTGTGTATTTTTTATAAAACACAGTATTTATGTTTTTCAAGTTCCGTATGGGAAAGACAGTTCAGTGGATATGAAGTAGAAGAGTATTTCACTTGTTTAGAAAAGATTAGTATGTATGAAAGAATAAATATTACTTAAACTTCATCAAGTAGCAAGTAACTGATTTGGTGTTACAGAAAATTTGTCTTATTTTTGTCAGTTGGCTGAACCTTACTGTTTCTGAATTATAGGTTGATTTCTGAGATAAAGACTTTTTTAGAAAAATTCTGCATTTTAATATTCTTTGTACTTCTGAACTGATTTTTGCTTAAATGGCCTGACTGTATGRCTCTTTCATTTCAAGCTGAAATTGAGGTGGAGACAAGTAGAATAATGTTGTTTCTTAACATCATTGCAGTAAGTTAAAGTTTCCTATTAAGGCCTTTAGGTTGCTTCCTGCTTTATCTGGAGGAGCCAAAGGTTTCTCAGCAGAGTTGCCCTTTTACAGCCTTTCACTATTGTTACAAATTTGTGATGCATAATTCTTCCAAAAATGGAGGATCTGGAAGACACATGGAGACTTTATGTTCAGTTGAATTTTATTCTTATTCTCGAAAGGATTAAAAAAAAAAAATTAAAGTCAAACAACATGTGCAAACTTGCAGTTCCTCTTAGCCTCAGTTTATGTGAAATATTATGTATAAAAATGTTTGGTTTTCTTTTCTTCTACATACCTCTTTCCCACCCTGCGGCCCCATATGTGGTGGGTTTCCTCTCTCTTCTGCTCATCTACCTCTAGTCTTCTCAGGTATTCTTCCTGCATTTCTGCACTCCTTGCTGGTTCTTTTCCCCACGTTGTTAGAGGGAGAAAGCTCTGGAAATTTCCTCTTCTTTGGAAATCAACAGATGACAGCTTTACCTCTGCCCTGCTATGAGCAGCTGTGTAGCAGCTGCAAAACGAAGTGGCTGGAGCTGGCTGCTCAGAGTAAAAGGGGTCTGTTGAATTTTCAAAAGAAGGGCACCTCTCTGATGATGCATCTGGTTCTTGCTGCTGCATAGCCCCATGGATACCAAGTGGGTTTTATGGATTTGAATGTTCTGGCCAGATACCTCTTTGCCTTCTTCCTGTTTTGGATTACCATGGGAGCAGTTTGGAATAGCCTGTGTTGGGATGTTTGTCCCCACTGTGGTGTATTATAATAAGTGTCTTCTCATAATCAAAGGGAAATCACCTTAACTGGTTTGAGGTGGATGAGAGAATATAGGCCCAAACACAACAGAAAGGACTGGTTTTGAAGTTAACAACAGGAATTGGAAGGAATGGAACATACAGAAAATGACATATTAGTAAAAATCTGACCTCTAGTTTAAACCGCCTCTTCCTTTTGCAGAAGTAGTGTTGGGAGTATAGTTAGCAAGTATCTCTTCCTTCTGTTTTCTCATCCAAGATTCAAGTGTCCTCCTAAAATGGAGGAAAATTGCAAGGCATGCCTCATCTCTAGTTTTTGCTGGCTCATTCATAACCTCTTCTGTATTTTTGGGACCTTTCCACTTAGAGGATGAAAGAGTAGAGTAGAGTAATTAATTGCTTTTATCATGAATTCAGGCTTCTCCAAGGGAAGGGGTTCCCATTTTAAAAACAGATTGATTTCAAACAAACAAAAAAACCCTTAAAACAAACAAAAAAMCAATCCCCCCTAACCCCCTTTCTAAATCCCATCCAGGATTTTGTCCTAAATGTTTATTTTCAGTGGAACTAACTCACTTTCTGTTTGCATTTTTGTACATAATAACTGAGAGTTGTTTTCTTTCTCAAGGTCATTTCGTTTTTGGCTGCAGTGTTGCACAAAAAGGGAACACGTGAAGATATTGAAAATAATATGCCAGAATTTTTACTGAGGACAATGAAAAAAGAATCAAAGTGTAACCCCAAGAAGGTACAGCTTTTAGTGATACAAGCTAAGGCTTTTGGTAAAAGGCAATACTTGGATTTTTTGTTTGTTTGCTTTAGGAGTTTATGTATATTCATTTTTAATATTCAGCTACTTGGGTAGATGAGGGGTTCATGGCCTTCCTAGTAGCGTTAGAGAAGCCTTCAGTTTTCCAGATTGTCCTAGTGCATTATCTAGCTGTTATTGGCTAATCTGTTAATACTGTTGATCTGCACTAACACAAAAAATCTGGAAATATCTGGATGAGATTTGTGGCTAGAGTACTTTGAAAAGCCTGTGTCAGTGAGTAGAAAATTATAGTTTTGTGTGATTGGGTTTCTAAAGTACAAAAAGCATGTGTGTATATATTAACACGATATTTAAATAATTAAGGCAAATGCATATATTTGGAAAATTTATTGCTAATGTTCTGTGACCTTGCATATTTTCTTGAATGCCTGTCATAATGTCAGAAGTAAGGCAGACTGATAATCTAGGTAATCAAATATAGCAAATAAAGATACATGTAAAGTTCTGCATGAACGAGAGAAATCTGAAGATCATTTTAATTTTACTCATCACAGGACCCATGCAATTTCTGTTTTCCATTGCTATTTTTATTTTATTGGAATAATTGGAATATTTAACTGGCAGAATGGTTCATATGACACTAGCTGTGTGAATAATGGATACAGGTTCCTCAGGAAAGATAGGCAGAGAAGAAGAGGTGAAAGAATAGCACTTCATGTGAAAAAAACAGGAATGCTTCTGACTGGGAATAMGAGAAGAAGAATTTCCACTTTGAGGACAATTAAGTATTGGAACAGGTCACAGAGAGAGGTTGTGTGCTGCCCCATCCTTGGAGGTTTTGAATACCTGAGTAGGGAAAGCCCTAAATGTCTGAATTCAGTGTTGCTCCTGCTTTGACCAGAAAGTTGGACTAGAAACTTCCTGAGATCCCTTCCCACCTCATTGATTTTATTATTCTATGGTACTAAATGAGTTGTATGAGCTGTCTTAAATTTTTAAACCCTTTTCAGGTCTTTCTGTTTTGAAGTCATATATTGACTAGACTTGTGGATTGAAGGAAGCTGCTTCATCCCTTTGTTTTTTCCATCTGTAAAACATTTTATGGTACACAGATACAGATGCTATAACAAAGCAAAGTGATAGTATCTCATGTCTTATTGCAGTTGTTAGAGTATAATTTGAGTAAGTAGCACTATCTTTTGTAGTATTACAGTATTTTTCTTCTGTACTATTTACATAATCTGAGTAAACATTACTTTTGAATTTATATTGACTCTTCAGATATTTTCTATACTATGCTTTGAAGTGACAGAATTAAACAGTTCAAACTATAAAGCAGTAAAATAAATCTCAAGATTTTGACTTTCCTTATTGAGAAAGTGCATGTTGTAGTTTGTCCAGTAATACTATAACAGCTATTTGTTTTCAGACTTTCCKCATAGTGGCCCCTCTTTCAGTGCTGTACAACTGGAAGGATGAGTTAGACACATGGGGGTACTTTAAGGTCTCTGTCTTACATGGCAGTAAAAAGGATGATGACTTGAGTCGCATCAAGCAAGGGAAATGTGAAGTTGCCCTTACAACATATGAGATACTTCGCCTGTATTTGGATGAATTTAACAGGTAATGATTTTAATGTATTTTTCTACACACAGGATTTTAACTGTCTGTCTAAGTTTGCATTGTTCTTTGCAAGTACTTATCCTTTCTGTGTAATGTATTTACTGTTAAATCCAGTGACTCATTGTGTTGAGGAGGAGAATCCCATTAAACTATCTTTGGAGAGTTTACTCTATACTATCTTTGTAGTGGGATGGTTGGGAGAAGTTTGAATAGTTTTCATAAAGCTAGTTTTTGCTGTTAACCCGTTCATGAAGTGTTCTCTAAAAGATGCAGGAATTGCCTGCCTGAAAACCGGTGGTAGCTAAAAGATATGCAGAAGATACAGTACAGTGTAAGGAGAAAAAAAATCTGGAATTTTTAGCAAATGTTCAAAAGGTATTTTCCTTGTTATTTTCACTCTTCACCAGGTTGATGAAATTCTTGAGTCCTAAAAACTTTGAGATATAAGATGTGTATATGTGTCTGTGTGTGTAGTTTTAAATACCTGATGGACTTAGCAGCATTAAGGTCTTTCTGACAGCAGATTGTGTTAGAAATCCTACTTTATTTGCTCCATAGTTGTCAGCATTTTCAAACTAGGAGTGTTGCCTTTCCTTTGGCTGTGTTCAGGAGTACTTAGCCTCTCATTTGATCCTAGTGGTCCTCTTTCTTTACATCATCTTGGAAGTAGGGTACAAGTCACATGAATAGCTAGTAGTAGCAGCCTGCCCTTAGCAGCTGTGTTGTGGCTCTGCGGATCTTGTCGTTTCAGGTGTTGGGAAAGGTCCAGGCCCCAGTGAATGTCCTAGTGTTCTGGACAGCCATCACCAAAACAATCAGATCTTCAGCTCTGTGCTCAGGTCTGAAAAAGAAGTGCAGATAGGAGAAGACCAAAGGAGTTGTGTTACCAGTACCCTAATTCTTGCTGTTGTCTTTCTGGGGAACTCTTCAGGCTTGGTCATTGAATAGACAGTGGTCAGGAAATAGGTGCATGTGCAGAGCAGATCTGATGTGTGACTGACTGCTTGCAAATACATTACTTCACCATACAGATTTACCAAACTGTTTCTGCAGAGCATGTGACTGGATGGGTCTATGATCTTAATGCTGGAAGAAGCTATGTGTCTTGCTTAGCTAGAATGATGGATTGGCCTCAAAAACTGGTCTTAAATATTTAATTATCACTAATAAGAATATGTAGACTCAGTTATGCATATAAATCAGCATAATGAGAGATTAAGTTGAAGGAGCTAGCATATGGTCATCAGTTATACTCCTTTCAGAAACTCCAATTTTTAGCAGATTTTAGGAATGTAAGGAACTCAGATACGAATGAATATATTTAGCAGGCATCAAAAATGCCACAAGATCAGCCTTCAGATTAGTGAACTAAATGCCGTCTGCTCAGGAGAGAGGTTTCCTTCTAAACATGTTTAGATGATACTTCAGCTTATTGCTGCTTGAAGTGTCATCAAAGTGGGGTATGATTTTGTTCTGAAATATTCATTCATATAAATAAAGTGATGTCATAAAGTTAATAAATCTCTTCCTAGCGACTTGATGACTTAAATTAGTATCACAGTATACAGGTCGTTCTACCTCCAAGTTTTATGCTTGAACTGGCTGCAAAATATCTTTCCGTCCCTGCTTGTAGATATGTTCTTCCTAGTCACAAAATCACAAAATATTAAAACTCTGTCATACTGGTATCATATAGATATTACAGGAAAGCATCGCTCAACTTCTTTAGGAAACCATGCAGACTGAAACGCTTTCAGTCTACTTCTAGTTACACTGGATAGGTTCTGTTGGAAAGATGAAGCACACCTGTGTTAAGCATGTTCCAATAGTTTACCTTCATAGATTTAATTAATTTTTCTAAATCTTACTTATGAGTGGCATTAGTGCTGGTAAGATGTGCTGGATTGATTGCTCCAGCGATTGAAAGCTGCTTTCTTCACAGAAAGCATTTGATACAGTTAACAGTAGTTCATTTATTTGGCTATATAGTTTAGCCATTATACTCAACTATGGCAAATGAATTTACGAAACAAACAGAATATAAGGAAACTGAGTAGTATAATACACTGTTAAACAGGAAAACCAAAAAGTAATAGTGTCTTATAATAATCATGGCTACGTGTGTGGCTGACTTCACTTTGTATGTGTATGTGGGATGACGGGATAAGTAGTTCCAGTTAATACAATATTTCTTGTTGATCTGCAGTGTAGAATGGTCTGCTGTGATAGTGGATGAAGCACATAGAATCAAGAATCCCAAGGCTCAAATAACTCAAACCATGAAGTCATTAAAATGCAGTGTTCGCATAGGTCTTACTGGAACCATTCTTCAAAACAATATGAAGGAACTTTGGTGTGTTATGGACTGGTAAATAAAATACCTTTTTTTATGATTTAAACACCTTTCTGTGTTAACCATGCAATGGGACTGGGATAGGGCTGGATGATTTGGACCCATCTGTGTCAAAGCAAGAACAAACCACAACCCTTCCCCCAAAAACCCCAGTGTTTTGTGAGAATGTAAGTATGTTTTTCCATAGATGTATTGGAGGTGAGCTCCTGGTAGATAGATCTGCAGTACGTATTTTGCAGTTATTTAATAAATTTGGAGCTACTCTTATGTAGCTTCTTTGGGGAATTTGGGAAGCAGTTAAAATAATTTTCTTTTTTCCCCTATGTTTACCTTTCTTTTTTAAGGATACTATTTTCTTCTTTGTCTCTCCTCCACACAGTAGATTGAGAATCATTACACAATTTCGAACAACATTGTGCCTTTGCTCTGTCCAATATATGCAGGTCATTCTGACTTATTTGGAAGTTGAAAGTAATAATATTTTGCTGTTTTTCAAAATGCACTAGTGCACATATTTGGAAAGCAACAGTCTTGTCCAGGAAAACTTTTAATGGAGAGGGAGAGGTGGAAATAACCCTAGATATAAATCTAAACATAGAAGACTTACTGGGAGTGCTTTACAGAGGAGGAACAAAGCGAACATGCCTTAAATATAAAGGAAGTACAGACTGAATTGAAATACCAGAAAAGAAATGCTTTAACAGTAAACTTAGTGTTGCATCCTATGCTGATATTAATAGATTGTTCCAATATGTAGTGCTGCCAACAATTACCAAATTCTTTTTCCTATTGGGTTTCTTAAGATTTTATTTAGTAAATTGCAATATCTGCATAACCTGATTTTAATAAAAACAGTAAAAATTGAAAACATGACTGCTTAGCTTCCAGTTTAGGCTCCTGAACAGTAGCAGCCTTGTAGTTTAGAGGTTCCATATACTTGTGACTTCTGTTGCTCTGCTGAGCTTTAGTTTTTCTGGAGATGGCAACCCTTTCCTAAGGGGACTCTCTAACATTTCAGGATCACAGTAAGTAAATGAAAAAATGGCATGTCTGGAAGTAGTATATGTTTCTATTTATATACCCAATTTTTATTAATTTCTCTAGTGATTGTTAATTTAAGATCTCTTGCTGTTAGCCAGAAACAATTTATGGTATGCTTTTAATCAATGGAAAAGGATAGACTGCCTTGGAGTAAAGAAAATGMTGTTATTCCTTCACACACACGCACATGCCCCTTTTGTTTTTTAATAGGGCTGTACCAGGACTTTTGGGTAGCAGACTACATTTCAAGAATAAATTTTCTGATCCAGTGGAGCATGGCCAGAGGCACACTGCAACTAAAAGAGAGCTAGCAACAGGTCGTAAGGCCATGGTGAAGCTAGCAAGAAAAATGACTGGCTGGTTTCTGAGACGTACCAAAGCGCTTATCAGTGATCAGTTGCCAAAAAAGGAAGACAGAGTAAGAGCGCCTGCACATTGCAAATACAATGCTAATGAATATATCTCTTCTTTTTTGTTTTTGTTGTTTTTTTTCCTCTTTGATCATGCCTTCAGTTGTTTATGGTTTTCTTTTGGACTTATGAATTTAAGAAGAATCCAGAGCCTTGGAAAAAATGCACATGCAGTAGTGTGCTTTGTTCACATAATTACTATGATTGCGTGGTGAAATGGAGTTAATCAAGCATGAAGATGCTCAGCTAGACTTCTGGCTGGTGATTTACATGTCAATTTTATGTGTACTTTCATATTTACCTGTGCAAACCCAATGCAATGTGTGTAAATCTCATTAAATTCTATGTAGGACTTCTGAGTTTGCAGCTTGACACTTTGTACATAGAACAGTATGCTTTTCATTTTTAACTCCCTCATTTTTGATCACTAAATAAAAGAAAACCCCCAAACCTGAAGCTGATTGTTGATAGGTCTGTAATCCTGTTCATCTAATGGTATTGTAAACATTATGTAAAGTGATGATACTTATGACCATAGCTAAGAGTTCTGATAAATTCTTATTAGATATATTTGTGCTTTCCTTCTAAGCAGATAAACACATTAGTTTGCAGCTGGTTTGTTTTCAAAATTTGGTATTTATTCTTTATCCTTAGTGTATAATAATGTCTTCTAAACTGTCTTCTGAAGGAAAGATTAACACAAAAGTCCGTCAGTTGCTTTTCTAAATCTAGCAGGTTTTATTCTTTTCATTCTCTTGTTAATGTGAGTATATGTTCAAGTTACTGCTGTATTATTATAGCTCAGCATGGTGCTGCTGCTGTGTGGGTGGCCTAGGTTAAGGAATGATCTTGGGATTTCTGTCTCCTGCTGCTTAAGACTAAAGATGTCATGGAGATGCCACCCATGGTCTCTAAGAAGAGGGATAAGAGTTTTGGCCATAGCACTGTGTAGATCCTTGCCTTCTCATTGCTTATTCTGTTTGTCCTGCCTTGGTAGTGCCCTACAACAGCTAGTGCCTAAAAAGAGGAAAGAAAGGGTAAATTAAGCAACTGGCAAAGCAGAGGGGAAGCCTTTATTACAATTATGCATTTATTTCTCTCACTTTTTCCTCCTCCTCCTATCCCTCCACAAAAGCCATACTGAAAGGTTTATAGAAACCTAACAGCACGTTGTTGTAGCTTGATATTGATACTCCTTGTAGAATTTTGGGAGGGGATAAAATAACTATATATACATTTTGTCTACAATTTCGTGCTATTTTGGTGTCAAGATCCAGATTTTTTCATTTGGTGGTAGAATAATTTCATGTAACTATTTGAGCAAATATATTCTTGTTTTCTACTTTATTTTCAATGTTTTTTGTTTTTTGATGCAGTGCTCTTTGCTTTTCATTGTATGCTGCACATAATTGTGTTTTGGGGGTTCTCTCTTTGGCAGATGGTATACTGTTCCCTGACCGAATTCCAGAAAGCGGTGTACCAGGCTGTGCTAGAGACAGAGGATGTAAGCTTAGTATTACGAGCAGGAGAGCCCTGTAGCTGCAACAGCGGCCGTAAAAGGAAGAACTGTTGTTACAAAGTAAGAACTTGTACTGTTTGGATTTTAGAACATAGTCTTTCTGGTTTGAGTGGTGATAGGTTTTCTAGAGAGACTCTCTGCTGATGAAGAGCTGATTGAAATGGCTGCGTGGTTGTAGGCCATCTGCTTGGGAAATCCCGACTGGAAACATGGGTGGTTGCATCATGAGCATGATGGAGTTAGGCACTTTGGGATTACAGCAAAGCTGCTTTGCATGCCCTGAGCAGGAGGTTGTTACTTATGCAGTAAATTCCAGATTTGTTGTATTAGTAAGTGCACCTGTGAAACTATTGATGTTGGCAAGGATGTTGCATTGGGATGTTCAGTACGTGTCAGGCATGCTGCTCCCATACGCCTCAGGTGGTCAGTGCAGAAGCTGCAAATCAGAGGCATCCTGGACCCAGAGGTTGTCTGGCCTTTGCCTGTGTTATAACTGCAGTTGGATTGTGTCTTTCTGTGCCACTAAACATGCACTTTGCTTTGCTTCATTGAAGGGAGAGCTGACAGTAGCCATAGAGCACAAGCAGAACTCTGTTCACGAGTAACAGCTCTGTAGATTTCTTCTGTCATCTCTGGACTTCATTAAGACTTGATTGGTCTAGCTTTGTATTTGTTTTGTCCACATCACTCTGTAGGCTCAGATTAAGCATGTCCTTTTAACATTTACAAGCGTGTGTCTCATACTTGCTTCTCCCTATTTTCTTTCTGGCCTGTTTTGATTCTTATATAGTGGGTTTTTTTTCCAAATGATGTCACTTATTCAGTCTTCTGCATCTTTCTTTAAAAACAATCCCTTTATCAGCCGGTTTAATATTCCATGGATACTAGCATTAGTTCTTTGCAGGCTTCTGTTTCTTGTGATGTTTTGTAGAAAAAAGTAAAATGCTGTTGAACTTAATTCACAAAGGGCACTACGCAGGCCTGCAGATAGTCAAGTGCTCTTATGGA
The DNA here is from genome assembly GCA_035582835.1 of Phoebastria nigripes. NCBI lineage: Eukaryota > Metazoa > Chordata > Aves > Procellariiformes > Diomedeidae > Phoebastria > Phoebastria nigripes. Next base: position 135,923 of record JAYKAV010003006.1, on the reverse strand, counting down.
CTGCCTTATTCCAAAGTTAACCATGAAATTTCGTAACTTGAGAAGGGAAACGAAAACGAATATTGGTCGAATCAGCCAACCATAACCAGAAAAATAGGYGATGCTGTTGCTGCTGTTGCATTGTAGAATGTTTGAAGTTGTTTGAATTATGTTACTTGAGATGTTTATAAAACTTTATACATTTCTGCTGTAGAGAAAAGTAAAGTTAGCAGTTGTAGGGTAAGAAGTCATTCAAACAGCTCTGGTTCAATTTACATCTAAATTGGTTCTAAAGTTACTGTCTTTTTGTCTACCAAGGAATTCTTGGTTATCTTAGTGCTATATCTACAGAAATTACTATCTGAAATGTTTAGCAAACTATGAACATAGCTGTGGGTGTTTTCTCTTTTTGAGAAGATGTTTTCTATCAATAAAATCACAAAGCTGAGGGAAAAAACCTTGCTGCATTTTTGTTAGAAATACAGTATGCATCTCTTTGGGATCAATTATAGTACTACTTAGAATCGCTAATGCATTAAACCTTGTAAGAATAGCACTTATTTTAGATTATTTCTTATTTTCAGGAGTATTTGTTTACATAAACATTCTTTTTTTTTTTTTGTAGGTGAATGCTCATGGTGAAACAATTAAGTCACTGCGCTTCAGTTACCTGACAATCCTACAGAAGGTTGCAAATCATGCTGCACTGCTGCAGACGGGCAACACTAGCAAGCAGCAGGTTAGTTTCAGGAGTATCTAAAAAATACTTGTGGAAAATGGGATGAAAACTCTTGAATGAAAATTGCTGCTGGCCTCCTTTTTAAGTCTTAACTAACTGAAATTCAGATATTTTACAAAATTCCTTTTCCATTCAGTAATTCAGAATGTAGCCCTTATTTAATAGCTAGAGATGTTACACAACAGTATGTTCATTTAGTTGATACATATCTGAAAATAAGGGTTATAGAAACATTGGAGAGCTTTCAGGGGAAGAGGAATTTTTAGTGATTTCTAATAGTGCCGTTTCTGTTCCATTTATGACAAATGCCTGGTAAGAGGAATGTCTTTGTGCAAATAAATAAATAATAAGCAATCAGAATGTGTTTTTTTTCTCTAGTRTTTTATATTCAGAGTGGAACTTCTTTAAATAATGAGAAACATGTTTTAGTAGAAAATGCTCAGTGAGAGAACAGTATCAGTTTATCTCGTTACTGTGGCAAGTAACCTACAAGACCCACAAATGGCAGTGTTTTTAAAAATGCTTGTATGTGATCCTTAAGATCCAAAAATAAGCAAAGAGATTTAGGGATGTTACCACTTCCTTTCAGAAGCCACAAGAGAATGGAAATGAGAAAATCCTAGCTAATTTTGGCAAGTTTGTTCCATTAAAGCAGTTTTGCTTTTTAGGAAATGTTACTGTTAGTGTCCAGGGCCTTATACGCAGTAAATACCCAAATGTTTTCAGTGTTGGGTKTTTTTTTTTTTWATATCGTGTATGTAGTTTTTGTTTTAATAACATTTGAGAGTTTAAATAGCCACTGAAATAACAATATATGAGTATTTTGAGACTTATCTTTTATGGCGTACATAATTATTAACCTCTCCAAAATCTACTGAAGAAACCAGTATTTCTTACCTTTAGTATTAAAGTCCATCACAAGTGTTATTCTTAAGGGAGAGATGAGATCTTTTCTGCTCCTCTGGAAAAGTAGACTCAAAGTGTGTGGTCACGTTCAAGTTCTGAGCTACCCAGATTCTAGCAGTGGAGCTTTAATGTGGCTTTTGAACAGTTTAAATGCATTTCCCATATTGTGTTTTGTCATATCAGTGGGACAGTATGTAATTCCCATATTGGCTTATCATGCTAGAGGGTCAAGAGAAATGCTGGTACACAGCTGTTGGGTAATGCAAACGTCAAGCCAACAGAGTTCTTGAGACTGACAGTTCCCGCCAGTCCTATTGCAGTCTCTGCCCAGGAGAAGAAATTTTGCACATTTCTTACTCTAGTAACTGGAATCCATGGTTTCAGATTAGGATCCTCTTTCTTTTTTAAATGAAGCAAACCAAAACACACAGGAGATGTTTTATCCAGCACTTCTGTAATGAACTGAATAAAAACACAACTCTTTCTGCTTGAGTTACTCCGGCACATTACTTGTTTCAACCTGTTTAACTCCTTGTATGGCTTACTGGTATCCCAATATAACTCTAATTTTTAATGCCTATTCAAATTTTCTGCTTTTCTTCCAGGAAGCACATATCAAACGGGTGTGCAGCCAGGTATTTTCCAGTTTTCCAGATTTTGTGCAGTTGAGCAAAGATGCAGCCTTTGAAACAATTTCAGATCCAAAGTACAGTGGAAAAATGAAGGTAAACCTGTTTGTTAGAGGAAAAATAAGTATTAGTAATACTAATAGATCTGCAGCTGCAGTATATGGATATAAGAAAATGTACACCTAATAGTTGTGGTTTTTTAATCATTCTGTTTATGGTGATGGTACCACAGCAGAAATCTCCTGTCTTGGATTGGGGTGCCTCTAGGCAACAACTGGGTAAGAGTGATCTGTGATGCTAAGATATCCTAAGATGTTAGCTTCATGTATTTAGTGATGGTCACGGAAATGAACCTTGCAGTCAAGGGGGTTGGGGTCATAATATTATGACAGGTAGTTCCATGAAACCATCGACTCAGTGGCAGTCAGAAATGTTAGGGGAGGGAAGAAAGAACAAAACAAAATCCTTATGGACTTAATGATTTGTGCACAACTTCAATATTGTGGGTAGTTCCAGTCCCTCCTCTCAAAAAGCATGTATTAGACCTTGAAAAGGTTCAGAGAAGGGCCACAAAGGTGATCATTGCTGTGGGACAGAAGCAACCAAGTAGGCTGGGACTCTCCAGCCTGGAAAAAATGTCCTAGGATGAATGTCAGAGGGACAGTCATGAGTAGCATGGAACTGGTGAAGATGTACTGAGTGCTTACTGTCTTTTCTAACCCTTTGGACATCAAATGAAGCTAATGGAAGCCAGGCTAAAGATGGACAAAATAAACGTGTTAAATGTAAACCTGTGAAACTCCTTACCTCAGAAACTGGTTTCAGAGGGGAGCAGGATGAATAACTGAAAAAGATGCCTAATGTAGCTAATTAAAAAGAAAACCATATTAGGTTTAGGAGTGTTCCTGAGCTGAGAGTAACTGGAGGGTGAGAAGCTATGCACAATGGAGTATACTGTATTTTTGGTCTCTCTATAAACCTGGATATTCACAGTTGCTGGGGGGGAGGCAGTGGCTGGGCTACGTTTTTTGTAACAGTAATGGTTGTTATCACTTTATTGATTTGTTATTATGCAAGCAACATCTTTCTTTTCTGTTATTACATACATGTGAGAGGCATGCTCGTTATCTCATGAAAGTCAACTTTATTGTTAAATTAGCTACCAGCAAATATTTAATACATACCTTTAAAAACTAAGACCATGATCTTCAGTGGTGCTTATGAAGCTCTTCTTTTATTGGTTAAAACTAATTTTGCTTTCTCTAGAAATTTCTCTTGGGGCTATTGTATACTTCACTTCAGCACTGCCTTAAGAAATTTTCGTTATGTGTTTTTTGACACACTAGTGAACAACAGAGGCAAGCAGAAATGCCTGAGTTAAGGCAGAGGTTCCAACATTATGTGCCTTAAGTCTGCAGCTTACAGAGCTGCCTGTTGGAAGGAATCTGTTCCAAACTGTTGCCGTAAGCCTGAGTTGCTTCTGGGACAGCATAGACTGCAGTGTCTTCTCAGGGGTGCAGCTGGCTGTGGCTGTGTGGGTTGGGTATAACCTTGGCTGGTAGCAGTAAGGCTCGTCTCATGCTTGTGTGCAGTGGCCTTCGATGGTAAGGAAGAAGGTTCTGCTATATTGCAGTGCCAGAGTAAGAGCGTAACCGAGGTGGTAAGAGAGCAGAGGCTGTGATCTTTTTAAGTATACTGAGCTTGTGCTGAGGGCTTGATACTGATGAGATGTCAGGCAGGTTGAATATTTACTTTTGACATTGAGAGATCCACATGGTTAGAAAAATGAATCTCTGAGCTACCAGTAGATAAGTGCCAGGCCAATTTATATTTCTGGATAAATTGCCCAAACATAAGTAGAATCATAGAATAGTTTGAGTTGGAAGGAACCTTTAAAGGTCATATAGTCCAATGCCCAAGTAGACTGAGATGAGCAATACGTGATTAAAAATAATGAGCTACTAGCATGATGATTATTCCTGTATGGTTTTTTTTTTAATTGTTAGTGAATCATCTAATGCTCATCTCCCATTCTGTCTCACTAGAGACTTTCCTGATTGTGCTTTTTATTTAATTTTTGATCTTTTAGCTTGTTGTCTGTCTGTACTGTTCAATATTCCTGTATTTCAAGGTATTTTTATATAGATTGTAGGTAATTGCAAAAAAACTCCAAAATGCAAAACAAGACAAAAAACCCCACAACCCTCAAAAAGCCAAAACCCAAATCCTAAATAACATATTCTTGAGAAGAACCTTGGTATGGAGAATTTCCATTTTTAAAAAAAAGTACAGTGTATATCATGGGAAACTGGATTTTAAAATCCAACCTTGTGTTTTTGATGTAATATTTATATTGAAAAATATTTCTCCGGTATGTTTGGTTGATGAGAGATACGTGCAATATAAATTTCTGTAGCAAAGTAAGAAAGGAAATAAAAAAAATTGCTATAATTCTTTCACAGAACATTTTATTACTGTGACCTTTTAAAAAAGTCAGATCAGACACTACACTGCAGTAGTAGTAGGCAAAAGTACAAAGCAATATGGACCTTTCTTTCCTCCAACGTAAGAAACTATGATCTGGTATTATTATGAGGGGTTCTGCTTGTTTGGTTTGTTTTTTACTTTATGAATTATAGAATAGAAGCATTTTCAAATGCTGCATTTATGACAGCCCAGTAGACTTACAGAATATTTTTCCACTGTTGATGACCTCTGGTTTTGTATATATGATGCTTTATTTTAGAGATTTGTAGTGTCTATTTCAGTCCATTGCACTGGATAGAATTTATCTAAGAATTATTGAAAGAACTGCTTACTTTGAGGGAAATTGGTCTGTTTTCTCTTTTAAGGGGAACTTGAATTTTGTGTCAGTTCATGAAATATATCTTAGTATGAACAGAATATTCTGAACTGTATGGTGATTTCTCTGTGCCTGGAAGGAGGAGTTTTACGTAATGGGCCAAGTAGCCATCATTGAAAAAGAAGGTGTTTTTTGAGTCTATTGAATTTGACTTCAGAATAATTATGATGCCAAAAATTGGTTCATACATGTCTGGTATTGTGGTGGCATTGGAGGTTTGTCTTGTGAGAAAAGATTGTTTAAGTCTTTTATTTTCTATTCTGAATTTTAAAACAGAAGCTGTTTGGGATGACTGTGGTTTTTATGCTCTGGAAGCGAAGTCATTCAGAAGGTATTCCATTTAGAAGGTCCTCTTACCATCAGAAAGTAATCAGAGGAGAGTCATCAGATACTAGAGCTTGAAAATTACTTTATATATTTTTAACATGTTTRTTTGGAAATAAATGAGAAAAATTATAGTAAAATGTTTTTAATAGCCTTGTCCCAGTGTAATACTTTACATTTTCTGTTCTATAAATAAATTCTAGAAACTAATTGAAATACTTTTGTGAGTTTCATCTGGTAGTATAGACTGAATAGGTATTATTTAGTCCTTTAAATTAAAATTTACTACAGGCTACCCAACCCTGAAATTTTGGCAAAGGTGATTATTCTTTTGTAGATGGGCATATTTGCAAAGGAAAAGTTTGTGGCATTTATTTAAATTTATTCAGGGCGGTGGAAAGGCTGGGATTTGTCGATGAAGTTCATTAGCTAAGCAATTGTAACTGTTTTGAAGGGTTGAAAAGGTTAACTGTTTGCTAAAATACCTTCTGTTCTCTCACCAAGCAGAGATAAAACATGTAGGGAAACATAGCTTTTTGTACTGTGGAATATGCCTACCACCACCAGTAAAACTAGAATTGCTTGAACAGAAGTGTGAGAGCGTGGCATATTGGTCTTTGTGTCCTACCTTGTGCTGTGGCTGCAGTCATCTCTATGTGTTTTGCAAGCTGTAGCATTTACAACGTGCCACCCCAGGTTTGCTGTTCTGAATTTAAGATTATAACGAGAGCCTGGAAAAAACAGTCCCTATAATCCAAATGTATGGGTAAAAGTGTTGATGGTATACCTATGACTCTAACACATCCTCGTTATGGTGGGAGGTGGGTAATAACACGATGACGTGATCTGAACTTCAGCTATTTTTGTGGAATTATCACTTCATTTTCAATCATACTGCAGAACATACATACACTTTTCAGAAGACTTTGCTTACAATTTCTATTGCAAGGTGAATTTCATGCCTAGATTTTTAACTTGAAATAGTTGAATATGTGAGAATTGAAGTGAAAGGAGTGTGCTGCCTTGTTTGGAAACCACCCTTTTTCCATCATGAAGTAAGAAAGTGGGGACCTGCAAAGTGTAAGGACAAGTGATTCCATTGCTTTTTAAACCCAAAGATTGGAGATTGTTCACACAGAAGTATCGGGGACTGCTTGGAAAAGAAGTAAGGAAAATGAGGGTAGTCTTAAAAGCCTGCAGTAGTTCTCATTACTACTTTGTCTGATTATTTCTACAGTTTTGGTAAAATTCTGGCTCAGAGAGACTCTATATGCTTTCTAAGTGAAAAGGGCTATTAAATGTCTGGGCACTTGAAATAACTTTTTTTTTTTTTTCCTCCTTAAACTACGTGAATAATATTTCCACAGACATCCATTTGTGGAGTTTTGGGATACTGTTCTTAATTATATTCTTAATAAATGTCTTAGAAATAACTATATTGGATTGATTTATTTATTTTGCCTGGCATATTATTATTATTTCAGTAGGAAGACGGAAGTCTATTGGAGCACCTTGCAAATAATAGTAACTTCCACTATTAAACATAACCCTAACCCAGGCAGGCATGGTTTTGAAGGCTTAAAAACACTCTAGGCTAGCTTGGACGTCTTTATAAAAACAAGGTATTCTCAGATGTGAGAGGTAAAATTTCATCACAGTCAAACAACTCACAATGTATAGTAATGGGGAGATATGCATTTAAGTCCACGTGGACTCTTACAAAGAGCATGTTACTTTTGCTTGAGTATGATCAAGTGTTTCTTTCTCAGACTAACAACTTTCAGGATAATACTCTGGTGTGCAAGCATAGAATTTTTCTCTTTGGTACAAAACCATTCATTACTCTTCCCTGTTCATCAGAGCTGTTCTTTACTCCAGAATACCTAAAGTCCCAATGGGCATGACACTGATCATTTTATTTAAACAGACTGGGTGGATTTGTTTATGTGTTCTCCTATAGGAAAATTCATTATTTGACCTATACTTTAACAATAACAACAATAATACAGTAGCCAAATCCCTTCTACTTTAAAAGCATGTCACTGTTGTTGTTCTGTTTCTTAATGTGGCTAAATAAAATGCAAATGTAAGTCATTTAGCTCTTGTTAAATTACCTGATGTGGATTTTTTTCCCAATAAAATAAATCCTGGTTTATATGTTTTTGTACAATGAAACCAGGCAAAAATTACCTTGTTTGTACCTTGGTTTCACTTCTAACTGGCTGGCTAATATATACAAAAGGGCTTATAAGTGATGTAGAATTACTGTTTTATATTCTAGCTGTTATCCAGAACTGTAAATTTAATATAAACATTCCTCATTACTTGGTTGTCAAAGATTTGTTAGGCTTTTAGTGAAATCCATGTCGATTAACAGTTTATGTATTTATCACTGAATAAATATAATTTTAAAATATTTATTGCCCAGTGGGAGAAAGCTACAGACATGGTACAGAAAATTCCTCTTTCCCCTTTGTGTATTGCTTCTGTGCGGTACTCTGGAGCTGCCATTGCCAGATGTGGACATGCTTCTTTTGAAAATAACAGTATCACTATTATACACAAGGCTCTGGATTATTTGCTTCCCCACCAGAAGAACATTATGTGTGGGCGGATTATTGGCATTTCAAGGTCTGCACAGAGTCTGGGAAGCTGGATCCTACTGTAAACAGAACAACAGATGAGAGTGGGAGTGGGGAGGGGCATATATCTCGCTGATTATTTTAAGGAGACAAGTTCCAAGAAGTTCTGAACTCAGGTGTAGTACAGAAAACTTAAACAGACCTTCCTGTTTTCAGGGGAATTGTGTGCGTTTGCTAAATGCAAAAATTCACGAGCTGTGCTAGCACATGACATAAGTAACATTTTGTTGCAGTCTGTGCACTGACACAAATAGCTTCTGAATTTACCTGTTAGTAGTATGATTGCCTTTTTATAGCAGGATTTCCATATAGATCACTGAAAAATGCATAGGTCCAGCATCTCCATTACCTTTGGCACATTTATTATGTTAGTAATGTTTTTTGTTATTGCTTTGTTTCACTTTGCAAACAATTAATTACAGTGTAGTCTGTTTAAAGGATGAAAACACAAGTAAGTGTGTGTGAGATGACCCGTAGGTAAAACCTCTTCATTTGTATTCTGTGGTTCGTTTACAGGTCCTTCAGCAGCTTTTAAATCACTTCAGAAAAAACAAGGATAAAGTTCTTCTTTTCTCCTTTTCCACAAAGGTGAGCTCCATATGATTTTTACCAATTAACTGTAGCAGTAGGTTCTGAAGCTTTAGCACTGAGGTGGCAGCTGTCAACCACATTTCCTTTCTCTCTGTACTATGTGAAATAATGATGAGAAGTACAGTGTGCCATACTCCAGAAGCATGTTGAAACCTTATGTTATCTCACGATAAAAATGGTGATGGCAAAACAAATGTAACATTCTGTTGCCTTCCTTAGAGCTTTTTAAAGTTGTTGTATTACTTCAGGTGTAGGTAGCTCATACTGAGTTCAGCTGTTATGTCTTGAGTTAGAGCAGTGTCATGGCAAAATGCGACTGAAGTATCATACAACCTTTGTGTTAGCACTGAAAGTAGTTAAATTTCCTCTGTTCTACTGGCTTTTGACCATCACCAGTGATGAAACTTCAACCTTGAGACTTATTACACCAGTTGGTTTGAACTGAAAACAGTGTTTAATTGGAGCAAGAGGTGTATGCGCACTTTGCTTTTAAGGGACTTGTTCCTTGATTTTCTTCTTGGGGAATAACGTGTTTCCTGAAATGGTGCAAACTGTAACATGGTTTTCTTTACTGAAATATTTATAATGATAGCATTAAAAAGTATTAAAAAATAGTAGTGTGAATGACTGTTCAGAGTCTTAAATATTTAATGATTTTGTGGCTTTAAGGCAGACTGCAAGCTTAATATTTAGATGTAGCAGTAAAATGCGCATGTGTCTTAGGCTGTGCTTCACGATGTTCAAGACCAGACTGACTGCTGGTTACTGCAGTCTCTTTCACTCTGTCCCTTTGAACTCTGGCTGTGCATACCAGCCTGTCTCTGTGTGCTGGCTCTGGTGCTCATTTACCATATGTCAAGTCATTGTAACTTGCTAAGATGATAGGAAACTGTTTAAGTTGCCTGCCTGCTTATTGGGTTGAACTGACTCAGCATCACTTAGATGTGGGACAGGCAGCCAGGGTTGGAGGATTGAGTGAGACCACAGCAGACTAACATTAATCACCTTGAGTTCTGTAGAATCACAGCTAAAGAGCATTGAGGATGTTGATATCAAAATGGGGAAGATTTACTCTTATTTTCAATGCTCGGTCTATTGAAAATATGTTTGAGAAACATGTCCTCTGTGTTTATGTTTAATTAAAAAGATAATAGTAAGCACTTAATCTCTTTTTTTTATTTTTCCACCCAGTTGCTAGATGTGCTGGAACAATACTGTATGGCATCTGGGCTAGATTACCGAAGACTTGATGGAAATACAAAATCAGAAGATAGGATCAGAATTGTAAGAGAGTTCAACAGCATTCAAGAAATTAACATATGTCTTGTATCTACAATGTAAGAAAATTTAACTTGTAGTCTGTTTCACTCTGCCTTTCTAGTGTTTAGTAAATAAGTTACTCTACATTTTACTTGATGACCTTGTGAGGGATTACTTTTTTGACAAAGTGAGTTGTTCTCTTGTCTGTTAGTAAACATAGACTCACTGCTGTGGACTGAAGCTTCTTAAAATATCTGAAGACTTCCTCCCTTCCCCTCTCCTCTGCTTTATGAGGATTGCTAAGATCTGAAACAAGTGGGTCTTCTGAATCCTAGTTTTAAATTTCCACTTGCTGTAGGAGTGAGGAAACATGAAATGCTATATTGAACTGAAAAATTCTCTCTTGGTGTTACTGTAATTTATTAACCACGTTAATTAGCGTATGTGTATTAAAAATACTTCAAACAATCCTTGATTGTCTTTTAAAAATGTATTTACCTATCAGATCTGCTTATCAATTTATGATGTATAGTGAATTCTTTTGAAATAGAGCAATATGTTCAACTAAAATTAATGAAAATGTGGTGACCATTCTTTTCTCTTCTTTTCTTTTTTTTAATTCTGGTTACTTCCATGTTTCATCTTGGATGAAGTTTGTTAACAGGCAAGGGCAGAAGGCAAACAAAGAGAAACTTTAATCTTCCTGCCCAGAAGAAAACTCAGTGAAACTTGATGAAACATGCAAATGTGCTGTTCTTGCCTATATGGTCACTTTGATCCTTCTTTACTGAAAGTGTGCATGTTGGAGTTAGGAGGATCCACACTGCCTCTGTTTAATTAGAAGTTAGATGTAATCTTAAAGACTGTTACAAGTGCATGTCAAAACTGTCTTCAGATACTCTGTGGTGCATGTGGGCAGGGTTGTGAAGAGATTTGTTTTGCTCGTCATGCACATTTGTTTGTAATCTCCGTCAACTGTGGAACCTGGCCATCAGCTTCCCTAAGACCTTCCTGGGTCCCTATTCTTTGTCCCTGAAGACAGCAGGGAACTACTACATCTGTAGCATTAGGAAAGACTCTCTAGTTTGTGCTTCTATCAGTCTAGTTTAGTTGTGTAATTATAACCTTTTCAGTTCTCTTCCATTAATTTACATAGAAATAAAGATGAAGGTCAGGTAAACAGAGATGGACTTTCTTCTTTCTGCTATTAGAGCTTGTGAATACAGAGATTGGTGAGCTTTCTATGCCTGCTGGTGGTGCTTGTGACGAGAGTCTTGATTCTGTTGTTCTTAGTGTTTCTCATCTTACTGAGTAAATGGAAGGAACAATCAATGATGGAATTGCAGTCAGTATAACCAGTGTTTACTAAGAAAAACAGAAGGTGCAATTCTTTGTGTAGTTTATCACAGATAACAAAAAGTTATCTTTTTGCTTGCTTGATATACAGTAATGGAAGCAGCTTTAATTTTGTAATCCTTTGGAAATCAGAAAGTGATCTATCCCAGTTCTACTCTACAAGAGATTTATCCTTCCTCTTACTCAGATTTCAGGCATTAGGATTTCACAGTATATTCTTCATTTCTCAACACATAGTAAGTTGACAGAATTGGGTCATGCTCTTCTATCTGTACGTTCTTGCAAAGTTTTTGGCCGACTGTTCTGTGTAGTCAACTTGTACGTGTTCTGAAAGTCCCATTGCTTGAAGAGCCAAATGTTGATTTTCGCTGAAAATACTTGCACGGTCTTTTGGCTGCAAAAATGCATTCTGCAAAGGATGAATTCCCCGCATAGTGATCTTGAGTCTGCCATTATATTCCACTGGCACAGTGGAACAGGAAGCTCCAATCTATAAATTAGTGAGTTACAGTGCAGACAGTAGTGATGACTTCACTGTTAAATTTACAATGTTACTGTTTTGTATTCGATTTTTTTTCTTACACTGGCAAAATGCTGTTTCTGCCTGGAATTGCCTATGTATAGCCCATAGACGTTTGGAAATCCTGCTTTTAATTGGTTGGTGAGTTTTTTGAGAAAGAGCCTTAAACAATAAAGTAAAAAAAAATAACCTGTCTATCTATATCTGTATAGCTTAACCTCAAGTCTTGCAGTTAATGTTAGTATCAAACATAGTCATATAGCTATCCATAATGCTTTTATGGATAGCTATGACTAATATAGCTATATAGATAATTATGTTTTATGGGTGTTGAGAGAAAATATGATTGAATTCTTCAGAGCTTGTAAATTCCATCAAACCAGTAGGTACAGATTATGAATTTCAGCCTTGAGCTTTGTGGAAAAATAGGTATACATCTGTTGGAACTTCTAAGGCTCATGAAGTAAAGTCTATTTCAGAATACTTCAGTCCTGTGCTGGTGTTGCTGGGAAAATGTATGATTATTTGGAAGAAAGGAAGGGGATTTTTGGTCATGCTTAGAAACATTAAAATAATTGCTGGAGTTGCTATAACTCGATAGGAGAATGTCAGAGCTTGCAACTCTGTTGACGCTGCTTAGCCTGAAGAAGGGGAACTGCATGTGTACCAGACTGAAGTCTATGCAGTCCTGTTCCATTGCAGTGTTCTGGAAGAAATAAGAACAGCAAGTGTTCCCACCTTTAAAACTAAATCACTATTCTCTGGGTTTTCCGTCCTAGTCTTTCTCTAGATTAATTCCTTCAGAATAATTATAAATGAAAATCTATTTCTGCTTCTCAGTTTTCTTTATTATGTAAAGAGAAGTGCTTAGATGATGAAGAGATGATGATTACAGAAATTTGTAGACAGTTTTTATCGTGAAAGGTTACAGTATGCACTTTCATTCTACCTGCAACGTCCTCAGTTACTGTCCATTACTGGACTGCTGGCCATCACCTTGTACTTTTTCCGGGCTTCATTTAACTTGAATTCATCACAACTATGTTGTAAATAATTTTTAAGTTGCATGTAATCACATTCAGAGAACTCTCAACCACAAGATCTCACTTAAATGGAGAACTTACAAACTATAAAAAAACTCACCTCAGTAAATAGAACTATGTAGTCACAGCTTTCATGGGTTAGGGAGAATATAGGGGAGTTAGGGAAACTTCCCTAATGTGATACTGTTTTGTAACTTCTGAACATTGTGGTATTAAGTTGTCAGTGACAGGATATAAAAACAAGCCATTTATTTAACAGAGTACAGTTTTAAGTAAGATGAGCTTTTGAAAACTGTTGTTTGTAACAGAGCTGTTATGAGACATTTCATACAGGCCTTTTCATTTGAGCTGTATTATAGTAATTTGCATGGACCGTCTTGCAATAATGACTTTAACCTCTGGTTAAAATGATACTTAAAATGGAAGATACTCTTTACAATGCACAAACTACTGCGTTCATTCTGTCCATGAAGGATACAGGAGCCGTTCTTTTTCTGTTTTGGAGTATCTGAATTTTTGTGGCATACCTAAAAATATCGAAAGGTAAAATCTTTATAAAGCTAAGTATCCTGTTTAGTTAATTTTCATAGTGAGTCTGTTTTACTGACACTAAGGCTTTGCACTGAGGTTTAATTCATAATTCAGTTCCAAATACTGCAATTTTTTATGAGAAAGCATTTGGAAAAACATGTTGACTTATGCTTCAGTCTGACTGCAGGGTCGGTTTGGTAAGATGAGAGGCTGAATTCTGTCCTCACTAAAAAGAAATACACCAAAATTCCAAAATACAGTAAGGTATTCTGAAAAATACAAAGATTTTTATTCAGCATTTGAAACTTTGACAGCGCTCATCCTCCGGAAACCTCCGTTAATATTGGCAGGTTCCCACATCCTCTCCCTTTCCAGATTTAACTAACCCAACACCACACCACACCTGGAAGGAAGAGGCCACAACAGTATTTACATTAACAAGGATTCCATGAAGACCAAAAGGTGGTGGGGCTCCATAAGCTTTTGGTTTCTGTCTCCATTTATTCACATCCCTGGAAACTTTACCTTTCCCACTGCTTTCAACAAGCAGAATATAAAGTAATCTATTAAAACCAGGTGCTAGGTAGATTAAATGGGATTGACTTTTTCAATTTTGTGGTACCTCATTCAGAAAAAAACACACTTGAAATTAGTGCTGTCTATGTCAATGTAAAGCATTGTTTTAAGAGTTAAATTAATAATAGTATTTGGCATGTGCTTGTATAGGAACTTGTCTCTTTCTGTAGGAATGTTTGTTGAGCGAGTTGAAAAGAATTTTTAGTATTTGCTTGTTTTGCAGCTGGATGAGAAGTGGTATTTTGCTTACTTTTGTTCCTATCAAATCATCCAGCTATGCACATGCCAAACTCCAAGTAACTGAGCAGTTTTGTTAGATTCAGCAAGGGCATTACTTAGCTACCTCAGGTTAAGCATATGCTCAAATTCTTTCCTGGCTTGCAGGCTTTACCCGAAAGCACAGTACAGCTGTTGAATGTTTAAGACGATGTAACTGGTACCCCTGTGACTCCTTACCCCCACAGTAGACAATTTTCTTACAGTGACTTTTTTTCCTTGTAATGACAGGTATGAATGTTGCTGATATGCAGCTGTATAGTAGCCAACTATATTTTTAACAGTTGACGTAAATACTGTACAAATATACTTGTGACAGTTGTTAATTCTTATAGATATGACTTACCCTAGACTGTGACCATTTTAGTGGAAGCTGCATAGCATTATTGTCAAAACTATGTTCTGGGATTAGAGGAAGTAAAATTTAATGCAGACTTTTTATTTAAGCTATAGTTTTCGTGCTTCCGTAGTGTTAACTGGCATGAAGGTGGTTRTAAATTTCAGTATAGTCGCTGGGGGAGTTGGCCTGTGTAAGGCTCAGTGAATATGAAGTAGCAATCAGGACTTTTACTATAGTAAGGTGATAGCAGTTGGTTATGACTCAGCTAGTGCTACAGTTTGTGATCTTCTTGCTTCTTAGGTGAGATGACTGCATTTTACAGCAGTGGTTATTTAAGTACTTGATGCTTATTAACACAACAGTAACACAAAGCCGTACCCCACTATTTTCAGTATCTCCATTGTGCTCTTTTTTTTTGTTGGGGAAGGGTATGCTAATATGGACCTAATACACTGAAAAAAAAAAAAAAAATTGTTCTGTTTTTCTTACTGTCAAATAGTTATATTTTTTTGTTTTTAGGGCTGGTGGACTGGGTCTTAATTTTGTTGGTGCCAATGTTGTTATACTGTTTGATCCTACATGGAACCCAGCAAATGATCTTCAAGCTATTGACAGGTACACTCTCAAGATACAGATCTTGATCCATGTTGTACTCTTCTTTTGCTTTGATCCTGTAATCTAATTGTCCAACTAAACTTTCCTGAGGGAAGAAATTTTTTACATAGTCTGACTTGTCCACAAGACAGTAAGCAATGTCCAACTAAATTATTTTTTAGCTTTGATGTTCTTGTTTTTAACCCTGAATTTTACTACTTATTTTCCATTTTATTTTTGTGGCACTTTGATGGTGGGCTCATTTAAAAGAAAAAAAAAAAAAAAGGCGCCATAGTTACTGTAACTTTTCATGATCTCTAGAACAAGTGTGTGTGTGTATAGCTGGATGGCATTTTTCCTGTGTTTGTCAGGACAGAGTACATTGTAATTGACCCTAGTACAAGTGAAGTTTTGAATTCCAGAATTCTTAAAGAAAAACATATATGTTCATTTCTGCTTCACCCTTGTGGAGATTAGTGTCTTTTCAGCACTCACTTCCATCTCTGATATTATGCCATTGGAGGATTTCCAGGAATCTGGATTTTTCTTTCAAGGTTTTTTGATCATAGGAACTTTCCCTAGGAATTCAGGACAGACTTTTGAATAGCTGAAGTAAAGAATATTGGAAGCCTTCAAAATTCAGTAGATTTATATATTTTCATGAGCAGAAATAAACTTGTTTCTGTTGTCCCATCTAATTACGTAATTCCATTTTAAGGGTCTTTCTGACGTCTAAGAGGTGTTTATGTGCACCTGTTCTAGAGAAATATGTGTATCAGAAATGTGTATTGTTGAAAGGGACTGTCTTTAAAGAATCCGTGTAAGACCACATTTCTATAAATTGGTTCAGCCTCTCTTGAATTTTCAGAATACAATCTATTAGAAGTCTCAGAATTTGCCATTTAGGTAGAACACTGCCTGTTTGTTAGCTGTTTTTATTATGTTGTAACTTGCAAAGTGCTTTATAAAGTTAAGAAAGAACAAACTGCCCCAAGTAACCCATGATCTAACTCCTATATAATGCAAATAGGAGAATATCTTGTGCAAGAGCAGATGGAGACAGAGGGGGGGAAGAAAAAACTGAGAAAACATAGTGGAAGATGTGTTTTAAAGAGATAGGAGATAGGCCTTGTGATACAAATTGAGGAGAAAGCTTTTTCAACTTTTATCCTTTTCAAGGATAGGCCTGGGAAGAAAGTTGGAAAACTAAGGTGAAGGAAAAGGGAATGAAATACTGAGGAAAACTTGGAAAAGTGTGTGGGGGGAACCAACAAAACAAACCAAAAACCAACCAACCAAAAAAAAAACCACCCAACAAAAAAACAAACAAACAAAAAAAGCCAAACAAAAAACCAAACCAGACACCAAAACCCAACCAACTCATAAATGACTTAGAGTACTCCTGTTTTGTTGGCATGCTTTTTAAATTTATTTATTTTACTACCCCTAAGAGCTCTCTCTTTTTTTTTTTTTTTTTTAACTGATAAAAAAAATACGTTTTTTAATATGCCACTGTTCTTGCAGAGCTTACAGGATTGGCCAATACAAAGATGTTAAAGTGTTTAGATTGATATCCTTGGGAACCGTGGAGGAGATGATGTACTTGCGACAAGTTTATAAACAGGTAAAGTTCACAAACTATTTAAATTGGGAGCTCTTTTTAGCTGTTTCAATGACTGAAAGCTAAGCTAGCCTATAGCAAAATTGTAGTTGACCTTGGGTTTGTGATATATACTGTTACCTTAACTTATTAAGCAGAGATATATCATTTAGCAGTTGTCAAAGAACAAAACAGAGTGATATTTATATTCAAGTTTTTCTGTAACTTTTGAGAGTTTAGTTACGCAGTATGCATCAATCAGGTTATACAGAGAAGACAACTATTATATTTAAAAACTTGTAAACTGTATCTGCGAAAGTTGTAGTTAATATCTGCAGCAGTCCGATTCAGGCAGCTTTTTTTGGTGACGAGTGGCGTCCCACAGGGGTCCATATTGGGACCGGTACTGTTTAATATCTTCATCAACGACAGACAGTGGGATCGAGTGCACCCTCAGCAAGTTTGCAGATGACACCAAGCTGAGTGGTGCAGTCAACACGCCTGAGGGACAGGATGCCATCCAGAGGGACCTGGACAAGCTTGAGAAGTGGGCCCGTATGAACCTCATGAAGTTCCACAAGGCCAAGTGCAAGGTCCTGCACCTGGGTCAGGGCAACCCCCAGTATCAATTCAGGCTGGGCGATGAAGGGATTGAGAGCAGCCCTGCTGAGAAGGACTTGGGGGTACTGGTGGATGAAAAGCTGGACATGAGCCGGCCATGTGCGCTCGCAGCCCAGAAGGCCAACCGTACCCTGGGCCGCATCAAAAGAAGCGTGGCCGGCCAGCAGGTTGAGGGAGGTGATTCTGCCCCTCTGCTCTGGTGAGACCCCACCTGGAGTACTGTGACCAGCTCTGGAGTCCTCAGCACAGGAAAGACACGGACCTGTTGGAGCGGGTCCAGAGGAGGGCCACAAAAATGATCAGGGGGATGGAACGCCTCTCCTATGAAGAAAGGCTGAGAGAGTTGGGGTTGTTCAGCCTGGAGAAGAGAAGGCTTTGGGGAGACCTTATTGCAGCCTATCAGTATTTAAAGGGGGCTTATAAGAGAGATGGGGACAAACTTTTTAGCAGGGCCTGTTGCGACAGGACAAGGGGGAATCGTTTTAAACTAAGAGAGGGTAGATTTAGACTAGATATAAGGAAGAAATTTTTTACGCTGAGGGTGGTGAAATACTGGAACAGGTTGCCCAGAGAGGTGATAGATGCCCCATCCCTGGAAACGTTCAAGGTCAGGTTGGACGGGGCTCTGAGGAACCTGATCTAGTTGAAGATGTCCCTGCTCAACGCAGGGGTGTTGGACTAGATGACCTTTAAAGGTCCCTTCCAACCCAAACTATTCTATGATTCTATGATTCTTTTGAAAGGTTGGAGAAAGGAGCAAAAATCTTGCTGGTGCTATAGAAGAAAAGCAAGAAGACATTGCTACTCTCTGCCTTTGAAAACTTGCTTATAAAAGGAGGGGGAAACAGCTTGTAGTTGCTGCTGTTACGAAGATAAGAATGTTGTCTGCCAGAATACTCAACCTGAAACAACTGCTCTCTGTAAATTTTGCTACTTGCATTGATAGATTTAAAAACCTAAGAGTGGGAAAAACAAAGTGTGTGGTTTCAGGAACATATAATCTAGCAACTGTTTCCTGATGAGCTCAGAGTTAAAACAAAAAATAACAGACTCAAACATGAACAACAAAGAGCAGGCTGCAGAATAATAAGAAACTAGATGAAATATGAACAGGTTTTTCTCAACAAAAATTGCAAGTTAGGAAGTAAGATGGTTGGCTTTAAGTTAAGATACTGACATTATAGGCTTATAAACTTGGAGAAAGGAAGAAAATCAGTGAGATACAGTTGTCCTGAAGAATGCATTGCATAGAAAAGGCAAAGTAGGTCACCTCAGTGGGCAAATGATACCACGTATTAAAGCTTTATGAAATGTGATGAATTAACCTAGTAATTTCAATTTTTGACAATAAATAGGAAAAATTTGGTATTGAGTCTTCAGCGACAAGCACCCTCTTGTAGCTGGGTTATCTACAAGGAGGAGGTTGGAGGCTAAATGCATGGGAAGTGCAGTAATAGACAGATTGTCGTTATCCTCATACAGATTTAAGTGAGTGACAAATAAGGATAATGTTCTAAGATCAAGTATTTGGACACTGTATCTGATTTCACAGAGCAGATAGTCAGAAACCCCACAGCTGGAAGATCAAATCTTGGGCTGCTCTCAGTAATGTGTATGGCCTGCTTTAAAATGTTACTTCCAAAAGTGTAACAGTGACTTTATCTCATTTAAATTCAATGTTTTGTAGAAGCCAAAAAAAAAATCAGTTCTGTTTAATTTTGACAAAATAATCTAAATAAAAAAAGACAAAACTTGTTAAGAAAAAATCAAAAGTAGTAGGTGATGGGCTGACGCACTCACAGGTAAGTGGGCAATTTTCAGAGATTCTGTATCAGAAGGTCAGAATGAAGAAGACATTGTATTAATAGTTGAAATCATATACTAATGAGGTGAGTTAAATATAAAACACAGTAAGTCCAAAACTACTTTTGAGGGACAGTGGTCTAAAAACATAAAAGCTAATAATTTAGTTTTTGAACACATCAGGAGCAGGAATTGTATTGCTCTATGGGTGTTAATTTAGCGAGGTTTGAAGGAGTGTTCATTGCAAAAAACCTACTTGATTTATTCTTTATATCCACATTCATGGAAAAGCTTAGAGAGCATCCTGTTCCAAAGTTTCTTTTGTGCGAAGTACTTTTGAGGATTCATTTCAAGAGCAAGTATCAGTAGTAGAGGTCTCTGAAAGGCTAACAAAATGGTCAATAGCAGATTACGATCAACTATATTCACTAAAATCCTGAAGGAGCGAGTCATGCTTCACAGAGGTCTTTGGAGTTGTTGATCTTGTAGATAAAGAAGACCTGGATGGTATTGTCTCTTTGGATTTCCAAAAGGCATGTATAAAACTTCTTGAAAAGCTCATTTTTTGTGTTCCCCCCTCCCCCCCCAAGTTGACTTGTGTTTTTCAAGTCGAATAAGAAGCAATAAACAGAGTAATTGTAAATCTGGGATTTTTTTTTAGTCTACACTTTGATTGCATTCCCTGCTATTGACACTTGAGCACAGTTAGGAAATTTTCAGTAAGTTGTGAAGAAAATGCCTTTGCTGTTGAAAATTCAGAAACCATGAGTACACATGGATGTGTGGCTTTTGGTGAACTATACAAATGTGCTCTCAGAGAGCTAAATGTTGTCATCCGTCCTTTTCATGAAATGAATTTATGTGAAAATGCTTTATCATGTTTGTAGTGTATTCTTACTGAGGGATCTATTTGATTTTAAAATTGCTGAGTTTTTTTTATTAGTGGTGTTTGGTTGTCTGACCTAGCCATGTGTGATTGAAGAATCTGATATAAATAAAATTGAAATCTAACATAATAGAAACCTGAATAAGTTATATATGTATCCTAAAGTATACTTTTGTAAATACCATGCGTAATTCAAGAAAGAGTAAACTGTGCTTAGCTAAAGTTAAACTAGAATTTGACAGTATAGTTACTGGCCTACATAATTCAAGAGATGTACTATCTAGGAAAATGCCTATTCAGTGCTAGAACTAGAATTGAGTAGAACTGAAGAACTACCAACTGCTTAGAGACAGTTACAAAAAATATTTTAGGTCTGGTATCCATAAACCCATGGTTTTGACATTCTTCCACTTAAAGTCAAATATACCAATTATGAAAGTATTGAAAATTTGCAGTCATTGGAATGCTGCTAAACCTGCCTGGCTTCAAAAATGTTTTAATTCTGCCTGACAAACTATTTACTTGTCTTTCCTTTTCACCTGGAAGATTTTTAAGTCACTTCTGTTCAATTTACTTAGCAAAAGTGCATGATAATTAAAATATTCAGAGATCAATAGGAGTAATCTTGTGGCTTTTATTTAGTCCTTAGCAAGTAAGCATGCAATGCAAAGGACTATGAATAAATAGTAAGAATTCAGTATTGAGGAAAGATGAGCAGTCAAGATACAGAGGAGTGTCAGTAGTGTGTATAGTGGGTGTCTGATATTAGGCAACAGTGAAGTAAAAGACTTGAAAATTTTTTTTTTTTTTTTAATTCAGTAAAACCAAGCAGGTTCATATTATACCACAATCTATTATACTAACATCTGCCAGGGAAATTAAAACAAAATATCCTCCCTTAGGAATTTCTGCCTGTTCCAACTAAAGCTTTGTATATAATGTGGATGCCAGGAAATTCTGACATGTTGTTGGAGCAAACACTTCTGAAATCTCTTGTGTTGTTCTGTTTTAGCAACTTCACTGTGCGGTGGTTGGAAGTGAAAATGCCAAGCGGTATTTCGAGGCAGTGCAAGGATCAAAGGAACATCAAGGAGAGCTTTTTGGGATCCATAACCTTTTCAAACTTAGGACTCATGGGTCCTGTCTTACCAAAGACATCCTGGAGGTGTGAAGTCCTACCCTTTTACTTCTGGATATTAGTTTTACATTTTTCCTTTCCTCATGAGATGTTTCCATTCAAAATTATGACAAAATACTTTATAAAACAGAAACTTAAACAGTACCTGTGTATGCAGTGCCTTAAATGAAATAGGCATGCTAATTTCTTGCTCTGATGTAGACCAGATAATTTCCTTAAATCAAACAAAAATTGGAAAAAGTTTGGATTATAATTTCCAAAAGTTTGCTAATATATTTCTTCTCCTAATAAAAATGTTGTAACTTATTTTTGTGATACTTTCACATATTGTCAACTTTGTGCACAGATACCTTTTATTCATCAGTAGCTCAGAGTGACCTTTTAAGCCAGAATTCTGATCATAAAAAATATTTTTATGATCATAGTAACCTTTGTATAGTACATTTTGAGATGTCAAAAACTGTTTAATAAAATATATTTTATCATGCTGGATTTAAAAATGTTACAAGGTGGAAGTAAATAACTGAGGCTTCATATTTTAAGATTTCTTAGTTACTCTAAAAAGACAGTTGGCGCAATTCCATAGCATGTAATGCACACTGGTTTTAAGTATATGCAGTATTATACCTTTTTCTATCTAGCATGTTTGCTGCAGCTAACTTGCATCTTGGAATTTATTGCAGCTTTATTCTAGCTCTATTCTTTCCATCCTTCCCTTTATTTTGTTATTTTGCCTGTACTAGGAAGAGGCTGGGGAATGTGATATAGTGGTATAAAGGCAGCACAGCCGAAAGAGTAATGTGGTGTAAGAACACGTACTTTGGGGATATTAAGCTCAAAAGTTCTCTAAATTAAATCTGAATTAAAACATGGCATATAATATGAACATTGTAGCAGGTATTCTGCTTTGGAAAAAAGTTAAAAATTATTAAAACAGTGTATGCATAAGATCCTCCCAACTTATGCAGTAGGTTACTTTTCCTGCAGGTTATGGGTTAGATCAAAGGGCAGTAAGTGCCAAAATGTAAGTCTTAGTCTGGACTTTGCTGATTGTACTTCTGATGCTTATATCTCTGTAGAAAAAAAGAAAAACTTCTTTTTTTTTTTCTGGGCTTGCCTTTGTTAACTTGAACAGATACAGTTTTTATTCTATATATTCTTGATTGTTTTAGAGGGAAGGGCGAGTAGAAGCAGGAGTCATGACAGCAACTACATGGCTAAAGGAAGAGACTCCTCTGTGCAGCTCAGAAAAGGTGAGGTGTCTTTGTGGACTACGGACCAGAGCATGACAGTCCCTCTAGTTCCTGATACTACAGTGGCAAATGTGGACAGTATGTTGTTTGGCTGGTTATGATTTTACGCTAGATTGCACTTGCCATCTTTTACTGTCTGCTTGCCCTTGGTTTTACATGTTGTAAAGCATTAGATAATGTCATGCTGTCTCTATTTAAAGTGGAATATTCTGGACATCTGGTAATAGGATATTCTGTGACCTTTACAAGACTTGGATATCCTCCGTCTGAATTAAGGTATTACTAACATGCTATTACTATGGAGCAATGTTGTTTATGAAGCATTGCTCTATATTGTGTTAAGAGTGACAGCCTTATGATATGATATGACAAGACATGATATGACAGCCTTCTGATCAAGAAGTCAGTTGAGAATCTAACACCTACTGTTGTTTAGAAGATTTTGTTTAGGGGATTGTGGAAAGGACTACAATTGGTTGAGAGGATTGAAAGCTTGCTTCAGGCTTTGTGGACCTCTGTGGAAGACATGGGCTATTTAGTTGATGTAATCAGACAGTGATTCCCACCAAATCAGTGGTCTGTTCAAGGCTGGCTTTTTTTTTTTTTTTTTTTTTTTTTTTTTTTTTTAAATAACATATCTAATAATTTTCTTCTGGAACAAGATTCTCCCCTCCCGCCCCCCCGTAAAGGCTGGGTTTAATGGGAGCATTTTTATGAATGTTTTTGACTGAACACTGTGTTCAGATGATTTGGGAAACAAACAGTTAGGTCTACAGTATGGTCTCTAAGTGTGAAAATGTCATTATATTAGGTCACACTGAATGGTACTGGAAATGAGCCACTGTCTCTTATGCTTTTTGGAGATTTCTGTGGGTAAATGTCAGTATTAATTTAAATCAGTACGCCATCACATTGGTCATAACCTCACATTACTAATACATCACTGGATGGTCATGATCTCACAGTGGATTTGGTGACAAACAGTAACTTTTTTAGCTTGTGTTAAATACTTTTTGATAAGCAATATCAATTAATATATTAATTATAAAACTTCTCTTCATGTACAAAAGTTTAGTATTTACCCTTCTGACTTTTCATTTACATATTGTCATAATTCGTATCTCAGTAGTACACAGTTTTGGAGTTGTATTCTGGACTTCTGTAGCTTCAAAATGTTTTAAGGTTGCCTGGAGGTAATTTTTGTTTGATTACAGTAGGCCTCAACTAATTTTAAGAACAGAATGTTATGTACTCATAGCTCTTTTAAACTCTGTTAGCCTCCATATACAAGGAGGTTGACCATCGCTGGCAGACTTTTTTTTTTTAATGCATGTCATTACACGCTATTAAGGTTTGAATCATGAAGTCACTTTTCAAACTACCTTTGAAAGATGAAAAGTTGCAACAAAATCAGTATAAACTAGAAAAATATGGGTGTGGATTGTGAAGACATAGGTTGTTTTAGCAGTGTGCAGCGTATATAGTCTCAAATGTGTATTTTTGTTTATTTTCATTGTTGTTCTCCTAAAAAATTTTGTTCTGCCAAAGACTTTAATATAATTTCTCTTTATGATTTGTTTTGTACTTGCTTTCTATTTGTGTATTGTAATACTATTTTGTATATTTTTTTGATAGGGTAACTGTTGTGGTTTAACCCGGCAGGCAGCCAAACACCACACAGCTGCTCGCTCACTCCCCCCYCCCCTCAGTGGGATGGGGGAGAGAATCGGGAAAAAAAAAAAAGTAAAATTCGTGGATTGAGATAAAGACAGTTTAATAAAACAGAAAAGGAAGGGAAAATAATAATAATAATAATAATAATGACAGAATATACAAAATGAGTGATGCACAATGCAATTGCTCACTACCCGCTGAGCAATACCCAAGCAGCGATTGCTACTTCCTGGACCATGCCTCCTATTTATATATTGAGCATGACGTCACATGGTATGGAATACCCCGTTGGCCAGTTGGGCTAGCTGTCCTGGCTGTGCTCCCTCCCAGCTTCTTGTGCACCTGGCAGAGCATGGGAAGCTGAAAAGTCCTTGACTAGCAGACTRCTTAGCAACAACTAAAAACATCAGTGTGTTATCAACATTCTTTTCATACTAAATCCAAAACACAGCACTAGGAAGAAAATTAACTCTATCCCAGCCGAAACCAGGACAGTATCATAGTGAAAATCCACTTTTTTTACACCACTTTGGAACTAGGTGGGTTCCATATATTATTTATGTTTTAAATACCTTTGCTGTAAATTATTTTTAGTATGAACAACCAGACTGTAAAGAAGATAGAGGTCCCGGAAGCATTCAAGCACAATTAAAGAGAGAAGAAACGGGTTTTTGTGATGACTTCAGTGATGATGATATTCTGGAAACTTCTGTGAAAAAATGTGACAGAAGAAAGCGTTGCAATGCAAATAATTTAATGGTAACAAAGGGACAGCTTTCATTAATGCAGTGTGGATTCTCTAAGTTGTTGCAGAGAGAAATTGAAACTACCAAAGAAGAGTATAATAATTATAACTCTCATCACTCAAATTCTGATGATCAGACTGTAAAAACAAATGTAAATGGCAAGCATACTGATTTTCAGAAATGTCAAAGCCATGTGCATGTTCTGGAGCATGGGAAAGCTGCTCAGTCACCAGTTGGAACTGATAAACAAGATATGCGTAGTACAGACTGGCTTGTTTTACCAGGCTCTGAGGAGGAAGGGAACAGAGAAAGTGAGGATCAATGCATTTCAAAGCAAAGTGATGTAGTCATTGAAACTGAATGGAGTTCTGAAGAGAATGATGATGTCATCTTTCCTACCCAAGTTCCGGCATACCAGCAACCAATGCTTAATAAAAAAGTTGAAATTTACAGGTCAGCATCTGAAAATTGTGAAGAGTTAGCAAAAGAAAAAGATGGGTTGGTATTTAAGGGAGACAGTAGGCAGCTTGGATTCCATAGTATTGAGTCAAATTTCAGCAAAGTTACGTCTTTTGAAGACATCAAGAACAGCACAAGAGATTTTAAAGGGGCAAGTGACATAAGTGACGAGTCTGATGATATTGAAATTCCCCATAATTCTGAATCAAGAAAGTTAAGAACTTCCAGCTTTCCTAAATGGAAAGAAAGACACACCCATAACAATGGACTAGGTAGCCTCTCCAAATCTCTGCTACAATCAAAGAAGCCCAACAGAAAAGAAAAGGAAWGTGATTCTCAGAATATAGGTGAATTTTCATCCTCTGAAGATAACTTACCAGTTGAGAGAATTCATGCCAGAAAGCAAAGCTGTAAGTGTAAAAGACAGAGAGGCAGAGTTCAGTTTGGGTCTAAAATGCTTCATCCTATTCAAGATACGTCTGTTGCACAAATGAAGTCTAGCAATTATGCTGTGCATAGAACTTCTGCAAGTAAAACTGAATTTGAACATCAAGAGCAAAAAGTGGAACCAATGGACAGATATTTAGGTAACTAGTAACTTAATTTCTTTGATTTTATTTCAACTAAAGTAGTAACATATGTTTAATCTATCATTGTTGGCAGGTTTTAAGTTTTTCCTGCTATACAGGTTTTTGTTACAAGATACTAATAAATGCTCTGCTAAATTATTTAGTAATGTCTTTCTGTATCTCTTTACCTATTAGCCTTACTTTCTTGTCTTCTGAGGTGATGGGTTGCTTTGTAATATTTTGTGAAACACTTACTGTCTGTTGAAAGATGCTAAGATTGAAGATTAAATTCACAAATCTAAATATTTGAACTGTAAAACCTTAAGTCTTGACAGGGCTGTTAAGTTTTTTTTTTTTTTCATGTACGTAAGTTTTTATTTATGTGATTTGGGAGTTTGAAATACCATGTGGAAGATCTGATTCTGTTAGAGGCTTAACTTTAAACATTAATATTGCAGCCATTAAATCATAGATGCTTTGAAACTTCTCCTTTGTCCATCTGAAAAAACCCACACTGAAATGGAAGCAGTATTAAACTGTCTGGATAAATCTGAATAAGTCTAATGATTGTTGTTCATTTCATAGAGCTGAGAAACTTGGTGCTGAGTGAAATCATAACAAATTTTACAACTTTCATGTAAAACTTTTTAAAAATTACAATATGCTTCTTCAGTGCAACTGTGTACCTTCAGGGTTTTGGAATAAATCTTTGATTATATCTTTCCCCTGATATATTAGATGGTGTTCAAGAAGTGGCATATACTCATTCAAATCAGAATGTGGTTGGATCCAGCAAGGCTGAGAATCGCTTGAGCCGGTGGGCAGTGCGAGATGTATTTGAGTTGAAGCAGTT
Source organism: Phoebastria nigripes (assembly GCA_035582835.1). Taxonomy (NCBI): domain Eukaryota; kingdom Metazoa; phylum Chordata; class Aves; order Procellariiformes; family Diomedeidae; genus Phoebastria; species Phoebastria nigripes. The sequence continues at coordinate 109,152 of JAYKAV010003006.1, read as the reverse complement.
TTCCCAGCTCCCTGCTAACGTAGCAGTCTGTAGTGCCAAGGTAAAGAGAAATGTTTGGGAAATGTTGTTTTTACTGTTTTTATCCTCATTTTTTATCTTAAAAAGCTCTAACAAACTTGTTTTTCTGTTAATGGCCACCATGAATGATCAAAGCCACTGAGGATGGGAGGAGGAGGAGGCTCAAATGGAGGTCTAATAAATTACTTTTGTGTTTTTTGGGTGGTTTCTTTTTTTTCACATTGGCCAGCTCTGAAAGAGTTGGGAATTAGGCAGCAGAGCACCCTCTGTGGGATTTTTCTGAGAGAAATGGTAAGATTAAAGATTGGGTGTTTGAAATCAAATTGTGCCATGTTTTTCCGATTTGAGGCTTGAAAAAACTTCAGTTTGTCCTGGATCCAGTTAACAAAAATCTAGTTGCCACAGTACATGCTGGAATCTCTGTGGTGTAGAAAGTCAAACATAAATCAGTTTGCAGACTTTTTTTTTTTTTTGGGGTGGACACATGCAGTTACTATAATGGGTTAAAGTAATGGTCATTATTGTCTATGCTTAATGTCTGAAACGTAAAACTAGAGTTTACTGGGAGTGCTCATTTGCAGCAACAGATATRTTTTATGCTTTTTGTTTGTCATGCATCTTGTTTAATTACATTTGGAATACATACAAATCTGGAATAAATTCAGGTACAGCTTCCAGGTTTTTGTTCTTATTACATAGTGGTTTTAATCTACTCTGATTATCTGGACACTTTGTTGTTTGCCTTGTAATAAACATTTGCTGTTTCCTAGACTGATTCTTAAGATAAACCGCAAGCATATTATAAGTAATTGGTGAATGTGCAGTTTAGTCTTTACGAACATATTAGCAATCACTATAGAAATTGTAGACAGAAGACTATGTCGTTCTGGGGTGTTGAACATCCGCAGTGGCTAAAAGAATTTCTTCCAGTGTTGTTGATATACTGTATTTAATTAAGCCATTAGCAGGGATGCCAAAGAATTTTTGCTCTGGGAAGATCAAACCAGGCCAACCGGTAAAAGTGAGGCCTTTTCAATTCTAGCACATTTGCATTAGAATGTCCCTTATTAACAGAAAAGTTGGTCAAAAATACTCAAGAATACTGTAGAAAGGTCCTTGTTTAATGGCAATGGCTGACAACATTAATAAAACTAAATATAAATGAAAGAAAACTTTGAAGAGAGTATTTTGAATAAATGTCTCTTGATCCACCTATGTTCAAAACTAGTTTGTGGGAGTCATTTGTATTGTTCATGTAACTTACATCTCATTATTTAGAGTTTGTGTGACTGCAACTATTACAAATTAACCTGTCTTGATTAACTTGTCAGTCAATTTTTCTAAGGTATCTATTTTTCACTCTGAAGCAACAGTAGTATCAATTCTCTGGGTGATTTAAGTAGGAAGAAAAGCATCGATAATTATGGAGAAGGTTGCCTCTTCCTTTGCTTCCTGTTTGTTCTTTGACGTAGAGGCACTAATCTAGAAATAATTCCTAGATGGCTGCCTATTCTTAAATGTGGAGCTTTCAATTTTTTTGTGCTTGGCTTAAAAAAAGAGCTGCCAGAGCTTCATAGACAACTTTGAAATATGATCTACTTAGAATGTTACTGCTACTATTTTCCTTTCTTCATTATTTTATTTTTATTTTAAAAGGCGTTCTGTGAAAAACATCATCATTGTTGCTCTTCTGACCATCAGTCTTTGCTGGTCATTTTTCACTTATTTGCCATCAGTTTAAGCCAAGACATTCACTGTCAGAGCAACTAATAGCGTTATAAAGAGAATGCTGATTTCAAATGACATTTAATAAAAAAGTTTTTCAACAGATTAAAGTAGCATTATGTGTAATATTAAAAATACAGCTGAACAGTTTAAATTTCCATCATTATTTTTGGTAAATAAAATTACAGTATTAAATACTGGAACGTTAATTGTAACCTGATAGTTATTGAAAGAAAAACAAAACTTTTGTCAGCTGAAGTTTCTTGCTGATGTTGCTTTCTAGCATCATTGTTCTAACTGTTTCTCAGAAATTGTGTAGCTGTTTCTGTTTGTTCTGAGTATCAATGATCACATTCTTAATTAAGAGCTTTTTTTAAAGTTTATTTATATTGAAGCTTTATTTGGTAGCATCATGAAGGCTCCTGAATAATGCCCTGATAATATTTATGTCCCATTTTAAGCACATTTAATCAATTTGTCTTATTTCTAAGTAGGACTGATCAAAGAAGGATCTCTTCCTTTCATTTCATAGATAGGTCTCTTTGTCCCAAAAGTAAAATATTGTTTGTGCTGTTCAGTTCACCTATGCCAACACTGTCTTCCTGCTTTGCAATTTTGCTCTGCAATCTGTCTGTAATGATGACTTAATAAAGTTGAAATACATTTTTCAAGAAATGACTAATATCTCTGGGAAAGGGATGCAAGAACACTTAAAAACTAACAAAGTATTCCATTGAAGTGGATGAGTTGCAAGTTGGGAAATACAGCTTTTCCTACAAATCTTGGTTGAAGACTGAGTGAAACTTTTTTGCTTCCTGCTTATATATGAATCTAGAATGACAGGGATGATAATGTTATAATAAGTAATAAGCTAAAAGTAATAAATAATAAGCAAAAGTAGTCAATGTTCTTACAAGAGGTTATCTTAATTGATATTTTGTTGATTTCTTGCTATTGACTAGTCATCTAATCACATTTTGACTTCACTAAATTCCCATGAACTTTTACATCCTAGTTTAAGTTCTTTAGTTTCAGTAGCTAATTTATGGAAATGAGGTGAATATGAGTAACAGCAAAAATAAGTTGCTGGAAAGCAGTATAAAAGAAGTCGTCTTCCTGTGATAGATAAAAGGAGTATAAATTAGGTTTATTAGTCCTTCCTTTATTGCTGAAGCATGGAGACTAATGTAGTCACTTGAGTTGTAGAAACTGCTTAAAACTGGAGCAGTCTGCAAAACCCATGAGGACTCTTCCTTCAAAGTGAGAGAGGTTGCATGGGAAGAAGATCCCTGAGAGCCAAGGTAGAGGGGATGGGAGGCAGGGAGTTTTGTTCCTCAAAAGAGAACTTTGAAGGTATGTAGAACATCTTATTTAAGAACGTAAGTAATTAATGAATTAGTAAACTTAAATCCAAGTTGGTTATAAAAAGTGTAAGATTTGAACTTTGGGATAAGAAAAGATGTTTGTCTTGGTGATAGTCTCTTTCCTTAACTTGACTTTAGAAGGTCTATGTTAAATCTGGACTGTTGGCACTAATGTAATTCACAGTCAAATCTGTCTTAACCTTTTAAACTGTAGGTTTTGATCAAGTGTATTTTTTTTATTCAGTAATAAGTTGTCAGTCTGTCCTTAACGTTACCTGTGCTAGTATTTATATAACCCAGCTACCTTTTCTCTGAAGTAATAGAACATATTATTTTAACCTGCTATGGTTCTGTACCATTAAAGGCTTAAGGAAACAAAATCTTGGTTCTTTTTATAAGAAATAGGTCTTGCTACTGCTTCTTCTGTTCTTGCTTACTTTGTGCTCCAGGTTCCATAACAGTCCTGGTACATGGCTTCAAGACTGCTGCAGAGCCTTTGACTCTTCTTTCTCCTGAGGTGGTAGGGAGTGCAGTCATACTCTCTATTTTTGTTTGTTTTAAAAGGAATTGTGTAAATTGACTACTCTAGCTAGAATGTTCATGTTTATAATAGTGAACGCTTGTTTAGTGTGTATTTCCATAAATTCTATATGACTATTGAAAATACAGTTAGGTAACAGCAATCAGAGTATGAAGTCTGCCATCAAGAAATAAAAACACAACATCATGAGAGCTCTCCCACAGCTATGAAAGGTGAGATAAAATCTAAAAGTAGTAGAAGTAACAGTATAAAGTATGCATTAATTATACAAGCAAGAGAATAAACCATATTTTGGTTAATGTCATTAGTCAAAATAAGTCCTGTCCAGCATCTGAATTAAAGATAACTATTTGAAGCTAGTTTGTATACGACAATAGTAGAAGCAAACAAATGTGAAAGGTTTTATTGCATGATCCTGAAGAAACTAAAATAAATTGTGGTTTTGGGAATATATTCCCTTTACCACAGAAGTCCACGGGACTGCATAAAAGTGGAAGAAGATTCTGTAGCTGTAGGTGAGTTGGAGTAGCATTTTCCATGAAGAGAGATACTGTTGTCTTGTTATAGAGGGAGCTTTCATAAATAGTCATCTACAGCAGTGGCAATATCTGCTTATACTTTATTTTGCAAGTATAATCAGGGAGGTACTTAAAAGACTAACAATTTTTTTTTTTTAGATAGACATGGTATTTATATACTTAGTATTCTACACTTAAGGGATATCTAGAATTACAGTAAAAATATTTTAACTTACTACTAACAGTTCCTGAATTGTACATATTATCCTGTGTCTGAAGATTGTCCATATTCTGACCATTGACCACAACTCGCAGTGTCAGATCAATGTAGATTTTGAGAAGAAAGGACAGAAGAACCGTATGATAACCTTCCCTCAAACAGTTGATGTTTCTGGTAGTGTTGCTTATGGGGAAGGCACCGAAGCATCAATAATTAGAGGTGTTTAAGAGCCTCAATAATCAAAACAAAGCGAGGGATTTTTTTTTTCCATGCAGAGATGTGGCAGACAGCTGTTCCTGAAGAAATTTTGGAGGTACAGATTATACATCTCAACTTCCTCTGTAGTTCTAAAAATTTATTGTACATCCCAGAACCTGAATGTCTCAGAAAGCAGTCAAGTGTCTCTTTTTGCTCTGGCTATTCGTAATCTTTCATAGGAAGTCGTAAGTGTTAAGGCAGAAATTATGGTCAGTTCTGTGATACCACGATGCAGGGAGAATCACATCAGGCTTCAGTATTCTAAACATCTGAGGGTAGAAAATGCATGTCATTTAGTGTGGCAGATACCATTCCGTTAAAAATTACTGAGAGCTGGTCTTTGTTGCTTCCTTATGCATATGACTACAAAGTACACTTGATCTGCTATTTCATAGAAGATTATTAGTAACAAGGGTTTTCTGGTCTTCTATGTAGACGTCTGAGTGAAGAAGATGATATTAAAAATTAATCTATTGGAATAAATAACTTGTTTTTCCTGCATTATTTTGTGTGTTGTTTTTAGGCTGATTTAATGACATGGAGTCATCTTTGTTCTGCATTTTAGTTTCATAGAATCATAGAATAGCTTGGGTTGGAAGGGACCTTTAAAGGTCATCTAGTCCAACACCCCTGCGTTGAGCAGGGATATCTTCAACTAGATCAGGTTGGTCAGAGCCTTGTCCAACCTGACTATGAGTGTTTCCAGAGATGGGGCATCTACCACCTCTCTGGGCAACCTGTTCCAGTGTTTCACCACCCTCAGCATAAAAAATTTCTTCCTTATATCTAGTCTAAATCTACCCTCTCTTAGTTTAAAGCCATTCCCCCTTGTCCTGTCGCAACAGGCCCTGCTAAAAAGTTTGCYRCCATCTYTCTTAYAAGCCCCCTTTAAATACTGATAGGCTGCAATAAGGTCTCCCCAAAGCCTTCTCTTCTCCAGGCTGAACAACCCCAACTCTCTCAGCCTTTCTTCATAGGAGAGGTGTTCTATCCCTCTGATCGTTTTTGTGGCCCTCCTCTGGACCCGCTCCAACAGGTCCGTGTCTTTCTTGTGCTGAGGACCCCAGAGCTGGACGCAGTACTCCAGGTGGGGTCTCACCAGAGCAGAGTAGAGGGGCAGAATCACCTCCCTTGACCTGCTGGCCATGCTTCTTTTGATGCGGCCCAGGATACGGTTTCAATTTTTGTCTTCAGTTTTCACATGTGTGCAAATAGACTTGGTTAAAAATTCATTGTTTTTTCACGAAACAAGTGGAAGATTATTGTCTCTCTTACCCCATTACTATTTGTTAAGAAGATAGTTCTTCATTTTGTTTTTCATCTATTTTGTGTAACTACAGAAAGAAAGATATTAAAACAAAAGCTTCTAACAGAAAACATGTGAAATGAACCTGTAGGCTGGACATGGTGGACTTACAAAGCCAGACAATAATTTTCAGAGCAGACCTACAGGTATTTCAGCCTTTCAAAAAAAAAAAAAAAAAAAAAAAAAAGAAAAAAGGCTTGAGTCATTCATGTAACATTTTGCTCAAAATTATGCTGGCATTACTAATTTTTGGGAAAAAATGAAAGTGTTAACACTTTCTCTAAGACCTTAGTCATCTACTAAGTATTTTCAGAGGTTTTGGGTTTTTTGACCCTTTTTTTTTCTGGTGGGTTCCAGGTTCCAAAGCAGCCTGGTTGATTTTCAGTTCAGGAGCTTGTTACTTTGGTTTTTGGGTAACTTGCACTGTTATTTGTTGAAGCTTTTTCTTAGCTACCATAAGAAATAGAAGCCACCCAGAGGCAAGATTAAATATCTTCTTTTAACATTTCTAGTCTATTCTGAAGTAAATGACTGTATTCCTTAATTAATTTCCTAATTAATTTCTGTGTTAATTGGCAAAAACAGCCTATGTGGAATGTTTTACATGAGTACAGAATTCTGGAATAGGCTTTCTCTAGTTCCTATAAAGCTGAATTTGTGTAGTATTTCTTCAATAGGAATCTTGGTGGGGGGAGGTTAGAGCATGGGGAAGACTTTGGAGAATGCTTGGAGGCTTCACAAAAAAAGACAAAAAATGGGAACAGGACATACTAAATTTGAAAAACTGATGTCCCACATTAGAGCTAACTTGTGCTTTTTAATATGTGGAAAAGTATTAGTCACAAGAACTTGTACTGTACCTGCTGAATTTGTGGAGTCGTTTTTTTTTTTTTTTTTTTTTTCCAGTCAACTGCATGTTTTCAACTTCAGTTTACTTAAAGTTTTACTGAAAAGACATGTACAAAGACAGCCATTCAATTGAGGATTAATCACTATGGCAACAGAAATGTGGTGACTGAAAAGGGGGAGGATGTATTCTCCCCTCAGCTTCCTGCCAGCTGTCATATTCAACCTCTGTGGCATGAATTCAGGCCAAAATATAGACTGTGACCAGCTCTAAGAAACTATATCTGTATTTTTATAAATTGGTACAAGAATTGCTCTATAAAAGAAGACTTAATCCTCTGAATTGRATGACAGACATTTGGCACTCTTGCCAGTGTTTGACAGAGAAATAACGGGATGCTTTGTAGTAAAACCTGGATTAATGGTAAACCCCTCTTTATATTATTGCAATGTGGTGTAAATGAGAGAACTAAGCATGCTGTCAGCCTAGGAAAAAACATGCCCTTTGTATCTCCAATGCAGATTTAAGTGCTGTTGAGAATACTGTAAATACAAAAGTTGTGTTATTAAGAACTCCTCTTTATCGTATTTGTATTACATTGACATTTTGTAGATTATTTAAACAAAGACTTTCTATCAGTTATAGTGACTCTGATTGCAGTGTGTTTGCACAGSTTTCAGATTCAACAAGTTTAGATAGTTGTTTACAAAGAGTAAGCTTTTGGGAGATAACATTCCGTTACCCTTGCTCTTCTAGGATGGGGAATGCTATTCAGCTTTAAAATTGTTCCAAAATGATTGGCCTGTAATGCTGCTTTATTGAGTTTACAGTTTCAGCTTACAATGGAATTAACCATTTCAGTATGGCTTTTGGCTTTGGTGTTGTTTTTGTTTTTGTTTTTTTTGATGCGGTGAGTTCGTATGTAGCATTTTGTGAAGCATGTATTTGCATGTTCATTATGGTGTATGTGCATGGCTTTTAGTTCTGCTGCTGTTTCATGGAGGGGTGAGAAGGCGAAACAAGATAGATCCAAGTCCACAGGCTTCTGTTGGAATAAGCAATTACCTTAGCTTTGAATTCTGAGACAGGCTGATTATCTCCTCTCATTCTCAACAGTAATAATAACTATATTGATTTATGGTCAGATTTTTGGTACAAGAAAGTGATATGGCTTATAGGAGCTCTTTTTGCTAAAGAGTCAACAAATTAAATAAAACTACTCTTAATGAGAAATTCTTGCTTTGTTACCTGATTGGAGAGGAAGCAGACTCAGAAGTAAATGTGAAATAGAGAGAACACCATCCGTCCTCAACTGACTTAGTAGTCAATTCTCTACTACCAAGCAAAAGATTAGAGTTTATGGAATGTCTTTGGTCTTGGTTTGTACAAGCAGAAAAGCTAGATATGACAACCAGGGGAAGATAACTACATATTACTCTGATAAAATTTCTTTACTTTTATCAGCAGGTCTAGCTAAATACTGGTCTCTTGGTGTTGGCAGAATATTTTGGAGGAGTAATTTGAATCCAGAATAAGTCTAACATTTTTTGTAGCTTGAAGAATATTTCAGCTATTGGTCTCCTGTGATACAATCAAATATTAGATACCTTTGTATTCAGAGCCAACGTCCTGAGTAGCTTTGTTTAGTTCACAAAGYTTGAGTATAAATGTGATTGTCCTAGAGTATTCTAAACCTTTTAAGGTAGGTTAGCTTCATTTTCTAAGACAATTGAGGTACTGACCATTAGCTATACAATTACCTCTAATTCTCGTTCTACAATCCTGTTTTGTTGGAACAATAGACAAATTCAATCTGAGTGAGACTGCTTTTCAATTAAGAAAGTTAATTTTCCCTCTGAATTTAATGTCCACATCAGAAATCATTCTAAAATACAGTAAGATTCAGGCTTATTTCAAACTGTGGAATGTGTAAGTCACCATAACCCTCTGAAGTACATAGTTTGTTCAGTAGTGTATCCTCTGTAAGTAGAAAAGCAATGCTGGTTTATTTAAGAATCAGGTGAAAGTAGAGACATTCTCATTATTTGATAACTTTTTTTTATTATCTTTACCATATGGACCTCATTTTTAGAGAAACTACATGAAGTTTTATGTGAACACCATTATACTTTGTCTTCCTTGGCATGCAGAATAATTTAGGAAAAAATTCTTGTTTGTCGTGTATGTGTAGAAGAGAGAAGGAAACAAGACCAAGAATGAACAGTCAGGTGGCAAACATTTCAGGGTATTTATGTATGTCCTGACAACTAGAGGAAACATAGGTAACATAAAAACAGTATCTAAGAATAGCGTATGTTTAAGAAGAGCATATAGAAAGTTCATAGTAATTCATACATATTATGGGAAAAGCTCTCAGGGAAAAAACCAAGGAAAACTATAAGGGAAAAAAAGATTAGCTGAAATAATTTAGAATTGTCATTTGGATAGATAAATTGACTGTAATGCAGTAAGTATCACCTGATCAAAATCATAACAATCATCCAAAACCCACTGCAACTCCCAATATATCTGGAAAGTCATGTGTTTTCTCAGGTTTTGAGGGGAGTGGGAAAATATAAAATAGAATATGGCATAAGGGTTTGTTATTTGCTTGCAAGCTGTGTTTTATGAAGATAGTCATACTGAATTCACTGTGTTTCATGCTGTTGTGTGGTTTAGATGACTGCAAGGCAGCTAGGGATTTGAGAAGGCCTTTCTTGTTTGTTTCAGAAATGAATGGAAGTTGCAATGAAAAGTATCCTGGATATCTGGCAGCAGTGGTTTCATGCATACCTGAAGAGAAAAGCCTGTTAACATTGTTTCAGCTGTGAGTGGGGAAGTCAGAGGGGGTTGTTGCTGACTGGAAGTCAGTATTTGGCAAGATACTTACCATAGTGATACTTTGGGTACTCAGGCAGTGAAAGAGAGGAAGAAGCTCAGATATAGTACAACTATGGCTGAGGAATAATTATGCAAACATGTTTTCAACTTCAGATTCAGGCCTTTGAAGGAAGTTCATTATCCTCTAAGTCTGGTGACTTGAATTGCCACAAACATGAGACAGCTTAAAAAACATGTATCCCTGAATCTCTGTTTCTCTTTTTTTCTCTACTTATCTTACTCCTAGCCTCTGCTCACTTGCTTTCCCATACATTTTCATCTTGCTGTACTTAAAAAGGTGAACATTGTTCTCTTTTGCCTTGCTTGAAGGGGCTAAAGAGAARAAAAGGGAAGTCACAGGCTTAAGCTGGCCAGTCATCTCAGTCATGTCTGAGGATGCTTATAGATGGATTAGCATTCATTGCTCCAAAGTGTAGAACCACCTCTTCATGCCTGTTGTAGGAAGAACCGATACTGAAATTTTGTACTGTCAAAGATACCCACCAAAACCGATTTTTGTCTATATAGTATTTTTAAAACTGCTGTAACTATGCAGCAGGAGACAGATTGTCACAGGGAGCTAATAGATCTGAGAGTTGTTGCAGATTCAAGATGGAATCTTTAAGTAGAAGTTACTGCTGCATTGTGGCACTTAAATTTTTGCTTGATGCTCAGCTGCATGTCTTCATTCTTCTTGAAGAGCATTACCCTTAAATGTGAACTGGTGTGGGACTCTAAATGTGCAGATGCTACCATTTTTGGTGGACTCTTGATTACAGCATGTGTGTAATATGCAACTCAAAGAAATGGAAACTCATTGTTGGTATCCAAAACTTGCTATGTACTTTTAAGAATAAGAGACATACATAACAAAAGAAGAAGTGGTGGAGGAAAATATCTTCTATGATTGGAAGATACAGTGTGTTTATGTTGAAACCCCCGTAGACTAAATGGAACATGAAAGGTGAAAATAAATTTCTTTGTGTTTTTTCATGTGTGGTAAGAGTCCCTAGGTTTTCTAAATACTTTTTAAACTATTTTCTGCACAACTACGTAGTAATCCCTCTTCTTTCCCATTGCAATATATGGAAAGCCTCTTCAGAGTAAGTGCAGTAAATGAAGAGGGGATAGGATAAGAAAACAAGTGTAAGACAGGAAGGAATGGTTGTACTTTTCTGTGTTATTTTCCCTAGTTTGCAATAGCACTTCACAATTTCATTTTACTGTACTTTCATTAACTTTATTTCTTTCCATTTCCTGGGATATTTTCTGTACTGTAACCTTTTCTCACATAATTTCTTGAATCCAAAAAATGTTGCCTTCTACTAAACAACTTGCATCTGTGGCCCTTTGTCTTATATGTATGCCTTTGAAAATAAATTGTTTATTTCTTTTGAACTTTGTGTGAAGATTTTCTTGAAATGTGGAAGTGCACAAAGTTTAATGAAACAGTAAAAATGTTACATTCAGTAACTCAATGGAAATTTTTTGTCTTTGATATTGAAGGAATTATTTTGCTGCACCTCTTTCCCCCTGCCAAGGTACTGGTTTCAGAAAGGAGAAATGCAGAATTGCAGAATTGTATACTGGTGTTACAGATAATTCAGTATAGGCGCATTTGATTTATCAGATGACCAGTAAGTATGTGGTCAAGTTTAAGTGAAACTTTTCCGCTTTGAACAGTGGAAATCTCATAACATGCACTGCAAATACATAGTGTCTTCAATATAGGTAAACATTTAGTAAAGACTAACTGCTTTCATGATTGCTGTCAATCTTTTTGTAAAAATTCGTTTAAAATACTTATAGCAGATACTGTATGCTGTACTAAGTATTTCTTTAGCTTTGCATCATGTGTATTTCAGAAGGCTAATCAGAAGATGCGCTATGCAGTGCATGAAGAAAATGTTTTAATACACAGTATGTATGTGTGTGATGGTATAATGTTTGGCAAGAATGCTTTTGGATTTCTATACTGTGATTTTTAGTTGTCATTCAGAATAACTTGTTCATAATCATGTATTTGAAACTTTTAAGCATATTTACATTTTAAAGTGAGAGAAAAACATGCTATTACTTAGGCACTGGATGGAATCTTAATTCCAGGAGAAAGAATTTGTGTCGCTATTTGTGCAATTTGAGTTTTTTGACTATTTTTCTTCTCCCTGTGTTAAATTGGTTAACATTTTTCAGTAGTTACGTGGCTGAGCCATAAAGCAAAGCCAGACTTGCTATTTGGCAAAACAGTTGGATTTTTTGACAAAAAAATTTGACTTGTTCTTCTTAATTCTCCTTTCTTTCTTTCTATAGAATCACTCTTTCTAGTCCTGAGATATACTTACGGACTGATCACTATCATTCTTCCAATTTTCCAATAATGATTTTAAAACACTGTAGTCAGATCTTACATCATTAAAATGTTCTTTCAAGAAGTTCAGCAACACTTGTACTTACCTAAGCATATTAATTAATATACAGTACTTTAAGTTAAACAAAGATAATGTGCATTTCCAAATGCACAGTATACTTCTTGTGTTGAAGGATTTTTGTTTCCTTTATTATTCCATTCTTTTGGTCATAACATTTATTAATTCATAAAGGGCCTGACATTCAATAATATAAATAGATTATTAAATGCGCTACTATCAGTAGTGTAAGAACAAGAGTCAGAGGTTCCTAGCTCTGACTTAGCTTAATACAATCAAATTGTATTAATTTCAATCTTGCTTTGCAAGATTGCCTCATGCATATGATATACTTGATAATTCAGGTCAACAAGACCGGTGGTGTAAAGTCAACATGGGATTTCATGTAGGAGTAAATAATGGGACACACACACAATAGTTTGGTAGAGAAGGTGCTCGAGGAAGAGAAAATAAAAAGCTGTTGAAAGGAAATGTTTATCATGAAATAGATTTCAATCAGTGAGTTAGAAGGCAAACATTGAAAGAGAATCAGAAAGAAATCGGCCATGAGAGGGAAGAATTAAAGAGAGTAATACATGAAGTCAAATTCAAAAGGAAGCAAAATAGTGTGGAATGTTGACAGTGCTGGAACGTTGACTGAAGTTTTCACTTTTTTTTAATGGTGATGCTAGTAGAAAGATACAGGGAATATTTTCATCTATATGTGTGTAAAGCTTACCTCCACCTAGAGCCTCATCTATGCATTGCTCAGAGTAACAAACTTCAGATTTGACCTTTAACGAACATGGAGACATCTTAAGAAAAACTGAAATAAATGTTTTAGTTTTACTGACAAAATGTTTATCACTTTTTTAAGAAGAAATTATTGGATTTGGGGGCTAGATTTAAGTTGGCGAACTTTCAAAAACATTCACAAGTTCAACAGAGCCAGTTGTTCTGTTTCAGCCTAACTGGGTGCCATTTAATCAATTGGCTTTGCTCCAGAGGGCTGAGAAGTTTTTCAAGAGTAACTCACAGTGGCTGTGGGCTTTCACTGGCATTAGCTCCTGCAGCTCTTTGGGGTAACTTGTTTATAGTAACTTTTTCTACCTTCTGGAAAAAACTTTGAGCAGCTAATTTAGGTAGAAGGGGAGTTCTTTGTGTGTATATGGTGGTATTTTGCTGTTATTCTTTTGGGTTTGGCAGTGTGGGTTAATGTACTTAAAAGTTTTGTACTTCCAGAACCATTTGTGAGTTTATTTGCAATTAGCAGTACTCCTTACATTAATTCTGATTCTCTGCAAAGACAAGCAATTTCATGACTTTCAGTGTATTTACAACATTTGGCTTTTTTCCCAAAGAGATTTTTAATCTTCTGTGTTTGAACAGATGTGTAAACCAAAGTATTGCTGCCTCATATACTTTGGTCTTGTTTAATAAGAGGTAGATGGATGCACATTTATGGGGATTTAAAATACTTTTAAGACAGGCATTGACATGGTTAGGCTTGTATTCTATGCAAATTATGCTTGCTTGAATTAAATTATACAATCCTAATTTCCTGACAGAGTGATAAATACACTAGGTCTTATCATAGTGAGATCTGAATACTATAAATATTTTTCATGCAAAAATTCTATCAAAATAAATATATTTTAAAACTAGCATTACTTTCTTCTTTCAAAACACATTTTCCAAGTAAAGTTCTATATTACCTATGCGTATCTTTAAAAAAACAAAGTAAACATTTTAAATGCATACAGAATTAGCAAGATAACTGTAGAATATTTATGCTGTAGATAACATCTGCTAATTCAGTCTTAATTTTGTTATTATCATCATAACATTATTATTGAGGGATAGGGTTTTTGTCTTAATTGGGGCCTAGGTTTCAGTTTTGTGTAGTATAACTTTTAATAGTGCAGTGAAATTTTAATCTTTGGAGTTGTGCATTTAGTTTAAAGAGTGAAAATTTATGGCTGTAGGTCCCTTACTATTAACATATCTTTCTGTATGCTAGTTTGAGGTTACTTGCCAAAGTAATGGATTGAGAACAGATGTGAGATCCTAAAGCTCAAGAACATTGTGAACAGCCCATGGAAATAAAGGAAGTGGACATGGATCAAATAGAAACATATTGGGAAGAAATATTGTAGATCCAAAACCAAATTTTGAACTGCAGATGACAAAGTGTGAACACAGCTTGTGTTAGTAGGGAGACTGAGGACATCCCTAAGCAGTTATTCTTTCCCTGATCTCATTTGAAAAGCGGGGGGGGGGGGGAGGTAATGTTGCTTTTCTGGTTTTCCTCTGTTTTTCCCCGCTCTTCAAACACATTCTTCAATTTTCATATTTCCCTTGGCTTGCCTTTTGGGAAATGGGAAATTTTGACAAGAATTTGTGAGAATTTCTGAAAAATAACTAAGGTGTAAATATTTTTGTGCAAGACATTGACTGTCAATGCATGATGAGTTGATCTGTAACATGATCTTCTTGAATTTGATTAAAACATTAGCTTTTTATGACCATTACATTTAAAATTTTAATCTTAATCAGTTTGAATCTTATTTGTATTATAATGGAAGTGTAATGTGTAATTTTTTTTTCTGTTCATTTACAGGTAAGTATAGTGGTACCTCTTCTGAAAGTATCTTTACAACTCCTAATAATTGTATGTGCATTAGAGTTTGTGATACTGACAAAAATGATTTTACCTTAACTTTGGTAACTTCTAATAGTGTTGTGATTATTTATAGTTTTATTTTGAGTGTTAAATTGCCAAAGTAATTAAGTGTTCTGAATATGTACTGTGTGAAAATTGTGTAACATACATTAACAAGCAGGAGGCAGTGAATCCAAATAATCCATTAATCTTGATACATAATATCTTCCTGTATGAATTTATCTGTTAAGACTGTGAGCTATTAACACAGGCATTTTCTATTTTATAGTAATATTTGGACGTTGTAACTGAGATTTGGGTCCTGTGGCACAGGATTAAGTATTTGTATAACCCCTGTTTATGCATTAGAGAACTTACAGAGATCTTTCATTTAGCCTCACAATTAACCCATTTGGAAAATATCCCACATTGTTCTTAGAGAACCAAGACTTGCCTTCAGTGTCCCTGGAAGCTTGTGACTGAGTAGGGAGTTTTACACTGCAGCTCTGAATCCCTTTCTTAGCACTCAAGCCATGGAATGCTAGCTAAGAGTGACAGAATTGGGYATAATAGAGCTCATCACTATGTGCCGGTCACAGCTGTTTTGACGATTTCCATGTCTCATTTTACTAGAAAAATGAAGAAAACCCGGAAGAAGACACAGCAGAGAAGAACATTATTAAGGGAGGGCAAGAAATGTTGGCGAACAGTAGGCAACATCACCTGTATGTTACGCATCCTGTCACCCAGAAAAACAAAAAAGTACACAGAGTAGGTTCAGCCACCTTCTTGGTTGGAAAGACACCCAAAGAAATCCGCAGGTGAGACTGTTCTGGTGAAATGGAAGTAGAATTCTAAGCTTGAAACGAACTTCCCTCTGGGCAGTTGCTTTTGTCTTTGTTTTAACCATACTCAGAGAATATTGGTGATTTTCTGTGGCAAGAGCAGAACTAATGGGAAACTTCCACTCCATAATTGATTAATAAAATAAAGTGATTTGTGGGTTCAATTCAACGTGTTGATTCAATGTGTCATATAGCTGTGCAGATGTCATCACCACCAGTATTCATGGTATGTGCACCATGCAGTACTACAAACCAAAGTTTAAACTGTACAGAAGCAAGAAATTTTATAGTGTGAGGTTCTGACTGCCTGCTGATTTTGCCCAGCTCTCATCACTTTTATTGAAAGACTGTTAAAAAAAAATTGGACTTTGTATTTATTTTTTAACATGCAGCTCAATATTTTTTAATACTTCTTTTAATATGTTGTTTCCCCCCTCATGTTTGGAAGGATAATAATTTTTATGTCTCCTTGTTTTCCCTTTTTCCCCAAACTATCGCTATTATTAATATAAATACTTAAATTCCATTGCTACTTAGATAGAAGTTCAATAACAATAGCCAGACGGTATGTGGAAATAGAAAGCAGAAAGCTGTAGCTAACTAGGCAAACCTGTAGAACTGGGATTTGGCTTTTAATTTAGCCTTCAGACAAATAAATTACTATATGAGAGTTGGTATCTAGGTAATATCTCTTAAGTGTTCAGAATCTGTCATACTAGCCAGCTGGCCTCAGCTATCCAAACTGTTATTGTTGAAGTACCAGACTTTCTCACTATTATAGATACTGAAAATTGTAAATATTTAAGAGGCAGGTAGAGGAGAACCCTTTATGCTAAAAATACTCAAAATTGTAATCATAGTTATCAATAATTTGTTGAGGTAAAAAATTTTCAAAGGCAATGAAGTAATTAAGGATGTTATTCCAAGATCCTAGAGCCATATCTAGCAAAAAGCTTAAGCACATTCACTCTTAAATGTTAAGCAGATCATCTGTTAGCACCTCGCTTGTGGTTGTACTTTGTGGTACATCTGGATCGCTGTGCAATGAATGAGGATGATTAGGTGCCTCAGTTTGGTGTGTTGTAGTTGTAAGGCTGAGTGGGAAGCTGTCTGCAGTCACCACACACAAAGGGTATAGCTGGAGCTGGCCAGTCAAGCGGTATTTGAGGCCAAACAGTGTTAAACTTCACTGCTTACTGGAGCCCTCATACAGGAAAGGCAACATGTTTCATACCTGTTCTCTGACAAGGGAGCATAAACCCACCTCTCCAGCCTTCCAGTTAGGTTACCTGATCCCAAACTATGGCTAACTTGATTAGGATGATCTCCTTTAGTTCGGGCTTGGCCTCTTAGCAGAAACAAATATTCCATAGCTCACTAGATAGGATGGAGGGGACAGTCCCTGTCTCATGTGAATGTTTATCCAGCTTTTGTTCAGCAAATCTTTTAAAAGGAGTTTGAGCAACTACTTTGTGGAGGTTTTTTTGTTTGTTGTTGTCTTTTCCCAAAAAACCACTACCATCTGCCCATCTGCATCCTTCTGAACTCCGGTCCTTTGGTATGAAATCTTACCTATGCTGAAAGTCAGTAAATCTTTGGGTCGTAAGCTGAGGAAATCACACTGGAGTTTGGAATTCAGAAGTCACTTCAGTTCTTCTAAGGTCATTATTCTTTCTTCTCTGTGCTAATAAAAACAAACAAAGCTCCTAATAAGGAAGTTACTTTTAGTGATAACTTTCTGGGATATGTGAAGTACGTGAATTGAATGAATTGCTTGAAAGCTGCTTTTGTTTCTAGTTAAAGGTGTCAATGCATTTTTTCTTCTTGATAATTACAGGAGACAATTTGAGGAAATGGTATCCCACTTCAATATGAGATCAGTGAAAGAGCTGGCAGAACATATTGCAAGAGCTACATCAGAAACAAGGCAGAAGATGTTGAAGGGATTCTATGTTTGCAAGCATCCAGAGATGGAGTCTTTCTTCCCAGTTGAAATACCAGCACAAGCTTCACAGGACTATGAGGAAAAAGAATTGGGTACAACACACTCCAGAAGAAGAAAATTGATTGTTAATTTTGGAAGATCTAGATCTTCATCAGCTAAAGGTCTGCTTCTGAGGGGAACTACAGAAACACGGAGTCGGCAGAACCGTAAGGGAGAAATAGAGCAACTTCACAATGACTGCTACGTGCAAGATATGTGTGTTGATGCAAAATATAAACAATCACCCACTGTTGCTACTCAACATATCGAAAGGAGAAACAGTCAGGCATTCAAGGATTTTATGGCATCTGGCTCATTAAGCAGTAAATCAGAAATAATTGAGGTGCTGTCTGTAAAAAGTTGTGAAGGACAGCAGGACTCCAAAGGAACACAACTGCCAAGAAAAAGATCCCTGTCTCAGTCAGAAAATGGGGAGAGAAAAGCTCAGACGTGTAAGAAAAAGTCTTTTGTGGACTTACTTGGAGATACCTCTATTCTTAATGACYTCTTCAGAAATGATGGAAACGGGCCTACAGAATCACCAGGGAGATTCCCTTCAGGGCAGGTAGAAAAATCAAAGGAGAGACCAAAAGACTTCTGGGACATGCTGAATGAGCAGAATGAGGAGAGCCTCAGAAAGCTCACAGATGTAGCAGTCATAGAGAAGCTATGTGAAAGAGTACCTCATCCCCCAGTGACAGGAGAGAGAGAAGTGTGTGAAAGTTCTCTTTGGAAAAAAAATGATAATTTTCTGTGGAAAAAATACAGTCCAGATGATTCAGATAAACCATCCACTGCTACATCTTGTCATGTAGTAAACTGAAAGTGAGTTGCACTATAATTATCTTAGTTAAACATTAAAATATGCACAACTTCAGCAGTATGCAGCATAATGTGATACCTCCATTAAATTAAAGGCAAAGTGATGAATTCGTATGTGTGATATGGATTTACGTTTTACAAATGTGAATATATATGTAATTACATATGTAATATATAGTACATATGTACTATATATTATTGTAAGATATGATATATTAATTTTAAATTAACCTTTTTAAAATGTTCTGAGTGCACTTCACTTTCTTGCATCCTGATTTTATTTCTAGACTCCGTAGCAGTACTAGGTAGTTTTTCCCCTTCCATTTGGACACCCTCAGTCATCTCAGCACAATCTAATGATATTAAAAGGACAATGATACTCCACATATTTTCTGAGCTACTAGAGACTCAGGGACTTCATGAGACAGAGATGATGTCTTTGTGTCTAATAACCTTTGGATTCTTTTTTTTCTTCTGTGATTTTGCTTAGTCTGTCTTTGAAGCTGTGAAGCTTCTAATTATCTTCAGTATCCTATAGCAGTGAGTTTCTCAGCTTGGTTGATGTGAAAAATCACCAATTTTTGTTTGTTCACTCTTTTTCAGTGCAAGATCTACAGCACATTAAATGATGTTAGGTGTCAAATTTCATCTTTCACTACACTTTCATCTCCCATTTTTTATTTTTGTAGACTTCTGTCACGTCTTTGTGAGCTGGTGTGGTCTGGGCAATACTTTGGTGGTGTTTACTTTTCTATGCAAGGAAAGAAGAATGGGAATGGTCTTTTAAAATAATAAAAAAAAAAATACACTGTTTCCTAGTGAATTTCAGGAAGAATCTAATGCCATTCAGTAATTCAGACTTACTGTTGTCTCCATTTATTTCATACATTTGAGTATCTGATAGGAAAAAAAAAAAAATGCGGTTTATACTGGGAAAACTTATTTCTTGCTTGGCTTAATAAATGAAACAAGTTTCATTTTATGAGCATTGTATCCTGAAAAACTTTTAAATACATTGTTGTATTGCATGTGCACTTAGAAAATATGCAGTTGCATGTGCAGATTATGGATTTTTTTTTTTCTTTAGTTGCTTAAAATATGAATATTTTAGTATGAGCAGTTTTGTGGGCATTTGTATGGCCACATTTTTTTTAAACTCAGGCATGCATAATCTTAAAATCAATGAGGTAACTTTTTTAGGAAGTTAACTGTAATCTTCTGTTGAGATAGTTCTGCTATTGACACTGATGTTACTGTTAAGTGTATTGCAGCTTGAATTCAGCTTCTGCTGATAGTCAAAAGGTTTGTCAGTCATATTATGCATATGTAATTCTTGCTGTGCTAATATGATACTTTAATCATTTCTGCAGCAGGAACAACCTATGAGTGTGTCTTGGGGACACTTCACCAAGGATGTTGCTTACGACATTTGAAGTACACAAATTAGACTAGACAGAGCAGTTACCTACCTGAGGGCATTTCAAGAAGCATAGATCATAGAATCATGGAATGGTTTGGGCTGGAGGGGACCTTCAGCTATCATCTAGTTCAACTCCTGTGCCATGGGTGGGGATACCTCCCACTGGGTACCTCAAAGCACCATCCAACCTGGCCTTGAACACTTCCAAGGATGGGGCATCCACAACTTCTCTGGGCAACCTGTTCCAGTGTCTCACCACCCTTATCACAGGAAAATTTCTTCCTCGTGTCCAATCTAAAT
This sequence comes from Phoebastria nigripes, assembly GCA_035582835.1. NCBI lineage: Eukaryota > Metazoa > Chordata > Aves > Procellariiformes > Diomedeidae > Phoebastria > Phoebastria nigripes. Next base: position 89,037 of record JAYKAV010003006.1, on the reverse strand, counting down.
CTACCCTCTTTCGGTTTAAAACCATTACCCCTTGTCCTGTCACTACAGGCCCTAGTATTTAAGTAGTGAAAGGCTGCAATAAGATCTTCTTGGAGCCTTCCCTTCTTCAGGCTTAACCACCCCAACTCTTTAGTCCAGCCCTCTGGACTGTTTTCGTGGCCCTCTTCTGGACCTGCTCTAATAGGTCCATGTCTGTCTTGTACTGGGGACTCCAGAGCTGGATGCAGTACTCCAGGTGGGATCTCATGAGAGTGGAGTAGATGGGGAGAATTACTATCCAAAATTGCCACCTGGAGGACTCCTGTAGTGATCAGTCACACTTAATTACGAGGTTCAGTTAATCACCCAGTTTCAAGTCAGACCATTCTCTCAAGCCACTCCATTATCTCATCTATGCAGATGACCAGCAATTCAAGGAATAAATGACCCAAGTACACTGGGTGTGCACACCATGCATCCCTTCACCATTGAAAGCATAGAGAATCTGTGTTCCTGATTGTAACCCACTGTTTAACTCTATTACCCTTTGAGCCTGTTTTCAGGTAGGCAGCAGCAGGCAGTTGTGGATATATTCCTGATGGCATTCTGTTCTCGTGGGCAGGCGTTATCTTGTGGCATGCAATAGGCCTTAATGGAAGTATGGACACAGCAATGTCCGTTGGTTCTACTGCAAGGGCTGTTGAAGAAGCAGCTTATACAGCAGTCTATGCTTGAGGAAAGCACTGGTGCCAGTCCCTGCTTTATGCCACCTCTGCTATGTAGGCAGATTTCTGTCTGTAGCGCTGGTATTGTGCATTCCTCTGGCTTTCGCATGACAACTGCTGGTTGCCTGTTTTGGCTGCTGTGTTTCAGCCAAAGCAAATGTGTTTACATGTGTCTTCTGCATTTGACTTTATCCTCAACACTGGAGTTGAAATGGGCCTGGTTACGATCATAGCACTTCTCACAACATCAAATTTGTGTTCTATTGCTTCACACCTATAGCTTTCAGGGCAAATAATTTTTATGTTGGACTTTTTAAACATTAGTTTTGCCTGACAGTTTGCTAGTGCTATGTAAGGTTGAAGACCCAAGCTTTCAGAATAAAGATGTGCAAAACTGGGATCAGGCCGTAACTCTTCTCTCTGATGGATGTATCAAATGCATGCATTATCAAATAGAATGATCAATAATAATGTTGTTTTTTTACCCAGTCATGGATAAACACAGGCTGCACCCCAGTCAACTACTTCTAAACCAGAACATATTCATTCTTCCTCTTAAGATGGCGAGAAACATGACCTCAGGGTTCCAATTAGCATTTTGGATGCAAAACACAGATAAATCTATACATCTCTGAGAACATCATAAATACTTTCTAAGATGTACTTGGGGCAGGGAGAAAGCTGCTGGTTCTCATTTTTATTCCCATACTTAATACACTACCAGTATTTCAGAAAGGAATTGTTCACCTTGTCAGTTGTTGAGAATATGCTATATAGTATATATGGAGTAAGGAATTTCTACATACTGACAGGTTATCATTTTACTCCTGAAACGCTGGCTGTAGTAAAATTYTGAAATTAAAACTGTTCTTCACAGGTAGGAGAAGTGGCTATAAGATAAGCAGTGTCATATCCCATTTGCCAAATAGTCTGTCACATTTCTCAATGCTATGGGATCATGTGAAGGAGTACCTTATCATAACACATAACCAAAAGAGGCCAGGGCTTCATGTTGCTCTGGAAACCTTAACCCTAATCTTTGATTTTTGTAAGCTTTGAAATCTCAGATGTAATGCTGTATTAGTATAGGGTTTTACATTGAGTATACTGTATAAATTGTTTTATGTGAAGGGTAAATGTTATGAAATTTTAAAAGCTTGGACACTGAAGCTGCACAGCAGCAGTCTGTGAACGGTGGTGGTTTTTGTGGTCTGGATGGCTGCCCATTGGAAAATAAGCTTAAATTTGATCTGGAGCAGCTTCTACTTTAGGTCATGGGAAGCTGTTGCAGGCTTTGCTCTCTCTCTGTGTTAACCATTATGCGCTTATTGTAAGTGGAAGGCATCTGAAAACTTAATTGGGAAATCTGACTTACCTACCTGGAACAAGGAGCTCAGTATTTAACATACATGATAAAGCAGTAAGCAGAGTTGCCTGGCCTTTGCAGGCAACTAACATAAGTAAGATAAATGTGTTCCCTACCTGTTTCTCTCACCCTGAATCTATGTTGTTACCATTGTATTATACCCAATGATATTTATGATACAAACTGAAATTTAGGGTAGTCAGTTGGAGCAGCTTTTAGAAAAAAGTCTCAACTAAGAAAATAAAAGAAGCAGCCAAAAAAACTGTTAGTTATTGGTACATTTGAATTATGTACAGCTGAAGGAAGTCAACTTAAGACAGGGAATATGTGGACCCTTCTTGTTGATGTTAATAAATAGGGCATAAATTAAGGCCTTTTACTGGTGGCATCAGTACTGATTTTCTTTATAGCATTCTTCTGCTTAGAGAGGCAAACTGCTGCTTAGCTAAAGAAGAGAAGATTTGGTGGAATGAGGAATATGGCCATCAAATACGTAAAAAGGCTGCTGCATAGAGAAGGGGAATAGTCCCTTCATCTCCACAGCAAAAAAAAGGAGTTAAGTGGCTTAAACGGCACCAAAGGTAACTGAAGTTAGATAATAGGGAAACTCTGTAAGGGTAAATGTWGTCTAATAGGTTGCGTAGTGCCAATATTGGAGGCCATCAAGAATGGGAGAGACAAATATCTATTAGAAGTTGCATAGGTAAAATTGACCTTATTTGAGGCCAGGAGGAGGGACTGGTAGCTTCTCAATCTGAGGGCCAGAAGGGGTTAAATAACCTTGTTGATTTCAGTTGATATCAGGGCACTAGAGAGAGGTTTCACCTGAGCACTGCTAGTTTGTCAGTCATGGTCTAAATCAGTAGATACTGGGGAGGGCAAAATCTGATTGAGTTAGGTAAGACTTCTCATTTTACTTCTTTTAGAAGAACCTCAGAGCATTGGAACTGTACAGGTACAAGGCTGAACTGGAGGGCTGATTCCCAAGTACGAAGCTGTCATCATTTTCCCGAAGTACTCAGGAAATTAYGTTTCTCATCTATAAGGTGATGATATGCATAAATCAAAACCTCCATAGAAGTGCATGTTTTATTCACGTGTATGCCAAGTACTGATAATATATTTGTGGAAATGCATTTATTATCTGCAATTAAACTGAGCTGCAGGAAGATGTCTTGAAGTCAAGATTTATGTCATTCYGTAGCTTCCCATGCAAATTTAACATATTTTACTAGCTAGTATCACCTAAGCCATAAATACTGCAATTTTGTGCCCTAGGGATCTGTGTATAAAATATTTTTGTCATGAATAAGATGTGTGTATGATTTTAAAAAAAGAATCTGAACAAATTCAAAAGGGAAGAATTTGACCTATATCCTTCAAATATTAAAAACAAACAGATAATTTTTGTCTTGTCAGAAATCTGTGATTATCATTTTGTTTGGCTTTAAAAATAGAGGAGGCGTTGGGGGATGCTGTGTTTAGGGTTATGGTAGAGTGGAGTTCATGCAGCTTCTGTGTGCGTGTTCCTACATGGCTGCAGGGAGGCACAGGCTACAGGGAAACTGTAACAGCCTCCTAGCCTAAGGAAATGGCTTCTTGATAGTTATCACCTGATCTCAATATAAATCAGCCAGGAGGAGAAGGGTGTCTTTTTTGTCATTGCTTTCAGCTGGAAATGGCTCACTAATTTTCTCCTGTTAACTTATTGCGGTTTCCTTGTTCTTTTACCCAGTGAGGTTCCTATGGGTCTGGCTCTGGGTCCCTGACCTAACAGGGGGTACCAACAGTTCCCATTGCCTTCAACGGAAATTCTTTTACTAGGAAAAAAAAACAGGTTGCCAGTGAAATAGCAAGAAATCTGACCCTGCCTATGCTAACAAATGCAGCTCTGTCAGCAACCTGTTTACAAAACTGTCACCAGACCTAGTTAAAAACACTGTGTGTGTCCTGGGTCTGATTTGCAGTATAGTTCGGATCTTAAGCATGTTTTGCAAACTGGAGCTGTGCTTATAACTAGATTTGGGAGTAGCCATGTGGTACACAGATTTTGTATTTGGTCTGGGAGAGGGAGAACGAATAATTTCAGGTAATGAGTATGTTTGAGAAAGTCAGGGTGTGTGTACAAACATTTCATGAACACAATAAGACAGTTTGAAAGGATGTATTTGCTCAGCTTTAGCAGGTCATGACTTCGAGCAGTGAAAGGCAGACTGATGCCAGTGCCATGGCTTCAGCACAGTGAAAGCAGCATTAATAAGAGGGAAGGGGAATTGTTAACAGCATAGTCAAAGTATCACTGGATACTTCAAAGACGAGAATACAGTTACTAGGTATGAAAAGGATGGTTTAAGGTACTTGCTTAAGAATCTTAACAGCAGAAGGAGGAGAGGATTCTGTTCTTCCAGGGAAGCATTTAACTGCCTTTGCTGCTAGGTATTTTTCTGTTCCTGCAGTGCCCTGCGTATTTTATTCACTGCATACCTTCCATCTTATGCAACAAATGAGGTAATATTCTTACGAAAACTCTCTCTCCTTGCATTTGCACATTCCATGATTCAGTACATCTTGACTGGTGCACCCTATAGAACAACAGTAATGATCATCTAAGTAGACTTCGTGCCAGAATCTACCTTCCTGATTAAGGCACCTGAAAAGTAGATAACTGGCTTAAGGTAACTCAGGAAATTCAATTTCTGCGATCTAAACTGGACATCTAGATGTGCAGATAAGAGAGATAGGCAGTGATTCAGAGCATTTGAGAGGTATGCCTCTTTTCCTATAGATCATGTGTGGATCATAGGAGGATCCTTGTGATGCTACATGAGTCTGTATCTCCTGTGTGATTCTGCCAGCTAATTCTGAAAGAGAAGGTAAGTACATCTAAACAAGATGATTGGAAGGCTTCAGAGTTGTTTGCTTGGCATCCTAACCTTTGTTTAGTTGGCATCCAAAAAGCTGAATTTCCTTTTTCAAAAACCAAGTGAAGATTGAGCTCTAAAATGAAAGAAGTAATTGAATGTAGGTATGTTGCATATGCATGATACTTGAGGACAGGTTATCTCAATTGTTCTTTGAGTTTGCTTAAGCTGAGAGGATGGAATCGAGCGGTCAGAACCTGACCTTGTGTCTGTGTGTCTACACGCAGTACAACTGAATTGAGATTGCACACATAACTTAAGCTGGAGCATGAGCAGGCCTGCTGCACTAAAAGCATTGTTTTCTGAAAATGCACAAACACAGCATAATTACATTAGAATTCTACATTATTGTAGCAAGTTCCAATGGCTGAACATTGGTAGTATATTTGATATCAACATTAGCAATCCCCAACACTATACCCATTAAAGACAATGGCAAAGCAGTGGGGATGGCTCAGATGCTAAGCAAATACCAGCTCAACTCAGAATGAATCTGTGTTTTACTTCAACAGAACTGTTTATACTAACAGGATTTTCTTCCCCTATGGTTTGATATTAAGTTGTTTCCATCAAGTGAACGCTCATGTAAACATGATCTCCTATATCACCCTGAAAATCATTCTATGCCAATTACTTTAAAAACAAATACCAGATGTCTATTTATATTGTTTGAGGTAAATGCTCACAACTGTCGGCAGCCCTGGCCTCTCCATGATGCAGGCTGCAGTGGAAGTTGCAGCACAGCTTCTAGTTGTTTTGGTTTATAATTCAATGGCAAAGAAAACAAATTCATACTGTGGTCTAATTGGAAACATAATTTAAGTACCTCTGAGAAAGCTGTTTTCTTAAAACTTCTCTTTTGTGCTTTGGTCTTATCACCTCCACAGTAGATTCAGATGTGAACTTGGCTTGGTCCTTCTATGTACAGATATTGTGCTAGCATAGCTAGAGTAATTCAGGCTCCTCTTGCCTCTCTCTCTGCCCCCCACTATTTTGTAGTTGCAGTTATATATATTGCTGGATTACAATACACTACTTCCAATTTAAGAGTGTTACACTTGGAGGAATATCTTCTCTTTAATCAAATGTTAAGGTTCTGTTCTGCTTCTGACATGTCACTGTATGCAGTATTTGACAAAATCAGAATCTAAGTTACCTAGTAATAGACATTATTACTTTACAATACTACGTGCCCTAATCATTAGAACTAGATAATATATTATACTATATATAAAATAAATTGCAATTATGTTGTGTATATATATGTATAGTATAAATTACAATTATATTGTAGATTATCTGTACAATATAATATACTTCTAACATACATGGAAAGAAATTATGATTGTATGAAATGCATATTTTAGGCCTGTGGCAAAGCAAATAATAGGTATTTTACCTACATACTGTTGTTTGAACCTTGGCAACGTAGAATAATTTTGTGGTTCTGTCAAACTGTTGTAATTGGGTGGTTCACCATCTGATGGCACTTTGTTTCCCACTCAGAAACCTTCAGCTGCTAAGAAAACACTGAAAAATCGTAACTTGCATCCGTAGCAAATACCCGAATTCAGTGACATTTGTCTCTCTGATTCTTTGTAAGCTGCACATGAACAAGGAAGAAAAAATACAGGAACATGCACTTGGCCTAGACTGTGGTATTTCTCTTGAAACATTTCTGGATATGTGTGAAGGGATTCTTGTCATAAATTCCATTTCATTGAAAGAGACAGAAGCGGTAGGAAGGCACTTAAAGGGAAAAGTTGGACTTGCTATTGCTTACATAATGGAAAGGTTGAAATCCTCAGTAATAGTGAGGAAAGCTGTTTAAAGTTGTTTTTTCAATCTTTACCCTTTGGTTCAGGCACTCTATGTATTAACATTTGTGAATACCAGTAAAAGGAGGAGTAGCCTAGCTAGTGGCTGAAAAAGCCAAAGACATGGAACCCGTTTGCACCTGGAGACCCTGATGTCCAGAATGTCAGACTGTTCTGCGACCCTTACCCCAAGAAAGGTAAAGGTTTAGACCTTTTTGCAATGCTGCAGTGTTTTCTCTGCATGGTTAGGTATTTAGACCGTGGTAGTAGGTTCAGTGTGGTTACAGTTTTTCATCTCATACATGAAGTCTTAGCCTCTGCCATGGGAAGAGACAGCTGTCTCCTGATAGTCTTGGGGATGATGTGTCTAGAAAAAAAATCACGGTAAGAAAATAATTTTAGAAAGTTTAAGGGAGTTTAAAAAAATAGAATGAGACATTTTTATTTTACTTTCCTCACCATGGAAGTCCCAAGAGTCATCTTAATAGAAGACTTTGTGTTTAAGACTCGGTGCGAGCAATAAAACCCTCTGTAATTGAGTTACTATAGTTCAAGCATGTCACTGGTTTATCTTTTGTTGTTTCATTCCTTCGGAAGCAAGAAGTGGGTGTTCAGAACTGCTGGGAAGCTGCAGTAAGTCTGTTCCTCCCGGTGGCACAGAACTTCCATTTTTAGCCTTGCAGGATTACAGGGTAAGAGACATGAAGTCTGTGATATGCGTCTGGCTTTACCTTTTGTTTTTGTTCAGGCAGGGAACCGGGAATTAACTAGAAAAGATTATAGCTACCCAGTAGTTTGGTTTGGATGAGTTGAGATGGTAGCCACTGTGCGGCTGTGGCCTTTTCACAGCTGCAAAGGCTGCAGCTGATCTGGAGGTGCAACCTGGAATTTCTTCATTCTTGGCTTTGTGCTGGGAGAATCATAGGGAAAAACTGCAAGTCTGAAAGGGGAAGAAATAAAGGGATCTTTCCAGAAACGTGGTGTCCTCTGCGGAGAAGAGGGGTGATACCCTCGGGGGAAAAAGTATCAATGAGCATATAGTTAAAGACTATACCATAATGCATTTACACCAGTTTGCACGAGCATTTTTAATGCTAGCATTTTCTAACTTTTGAGTGTTTTTATAACTTTAATATTTCTAGCATGGTTTTGACAATGTGCTTTTTGAAAACTTTAATGTAAAACCAAGAAGAAAAGGAATTCTGTTACTCAGAAGTGATTGATTCTGACGTGGATCAGTGATTGATTCTGATGTGGATCATCAACGTTTAGAATCACAATTTCTGTTACTTGACCGATTGGAGTGGCTAATAGCAGGAAGTAGTAGGTTACAGTCTCTTCTGTGAACTAGCCAGTTAGGGGAAGAAAGGATGTAGTTGCCAGTAGGTGTCACAGAAACTGGTTGAGAACAAGAGTGCTGGCATTTGTGAATTCTTGGTTCTATTCTACAGTCTGGGGAAAGTGTGTATTTAACACAATGGATCATTATGCCCTGGCTATTCTGCTCTCCTGTTGCATCTGTCTCTTGGAGTTTGCTCTGCTTTTCCATTTCTTTCTTGTTACCCCACACTCTTTGGCTTGTTTCCAAGCTAGAGCTTCCTCAAGTGCATGGGCACCATCAACGGATATGGATGGTACAACAGGCAGAATTTCTCAGCTCTCAGTTCTGGTGCCACAGCAGCTCCTGGGGGCCAGGACTAGAAATTGCATGAAAAGTCCCAAACTGTCCTATAGATCCTTTTGTAATTGGGAGGCTGCTCAGTTGATCTGTGGGAAGGATGCACACACAGTCTGGTGATTGACGTGGAGGAGGTGTGTGAGGTCAAAGTCATCTTCTGTTTCAGTGGAGTATTCAGAAAATAATGGTGCTACTCTCTAGGAGACTTATATGGAGCACAGATAAAACACAGTTTTTAGAACTTTATAATGTGGCCAAAATTTGGCATGTTTTCAGAAGGCTAGTACTGGGCATGACCCTGACAGTCTGATCCCTTACAGTAGGGTAACCCCTTTTCCCTCCCTCAATATCTCTCCCAAAGCACGCAGACAAAATAGATTTTCAGTGAAATGGCTGTAAGAAAAACATGGGGAAAAGGGAGATTGCTCCCCTTCAACCCCATTTTCAGAACAGCTGCACTATTTTAGTTGAAACTTACCAGAAAAATTCAGCCTGACACAGACACTCAGCATGGAAAATTTCAGCTTGAGCACTTAGAGTTTGGCAAAGTTACAAACAACTGAAAGCAGGGTCCTATGATGGAAGGTGTTAAGCAAGCTTAATTATTGGTGGAAGTAACAGCAGTGTGTATAATACAAGTATAGATGTACATTTGTATGTGTAAGCAGATAGAGAGTATTCAGGATGATAGAGTAGACATCAATGGCTCAGTTGGATGATGGTATTACTGATCAAGTACAAAGCAACAAATTAGGTACAGAAATCCATTATAAATACCTTTGCTTGTTCATTTTTAGCTCTGTTGGGGGCAGTTCAGCAGACATGCTACAATTGTAATGCAGGAGAACTCCTTACCTGTTGAATGCAATGAAGCCACTTCTTTTAGACCAGCATAAAGGAAATATTTAAGGAGAGCTGAGCAGGGGTTTGGCCAATGTCTCAGTGTTTAAGTGTACTCACTTGCTGTAAGGCTGTCAAGAATTAAGGTCTGGAGATAATATTGAAGCAATGGAGTAACAGCTGTGGAAAAGTTTGCCCTTTGCCTATTCTGTGTGTAGTTTGTTCTCACCAGCCGTGCAACATAGTTCCTATGCTTGGGAGAGGAAAGGATGTGAGTTTTTTGTATGCAGTCAACTTATCTGTCTGGTTAACTTCACTGGATTATAATGGAAAATAATGTTTGAAACACTCTCTGATTTTAGCTTAACTAAACAAGGAGTGACAGAATCAACGTTATTGTTTAGGAAAGTTGTGGGGAGGGCTTTTCCTCATCTCCCTGTGCAGTAAAAATAGTTTTAATATGTTTGCATCAGCAGTTTCTCCTCCTGAAAGCTGTGTTTAGATGGCATGGGCTTTTTGCTATTTCTCTTTGGCATGGTATGCACATACTGTAATAATCCATTTTTTCAACAGCTTGTTGCTAATAATGAGCCACCTAAGCTCTGAAAACCTCCCTCTGCCGTTAGCTGTAGAAGAATGCTTAAAGGATTTAGGGATGTCAGTCATCATCTTGTTTTTTAGCAGGAGTGTGTGTATGTGTGCATGGGGACGAGGGGAAGAGAGCGTGAGCTGGAGTTCAGAAATTACACTGTGTGTGTGGTCTGAGGTTATTTCTCATTCCATGAAATGCAGCTTCATTCCTGGCTCAGGCGAAACTTGCACGTCACTGAATAAGTCCCTTATCCACTTTCCAAAACACTGAAGAGATTTGAAAGGGCTCTGTGGGTGGACTGCTACTATCAGCAAAAGCAAATAAGCTAACCTATTTAGCTAAGCATTTTTTAATACTTAAACAGAATAACCTTCAGCAACACTTGAACAGTTGTGGCCAGCCAAGGGAAGAGAAGGGAAAAAAAAAAGCAGACATTTAAGCAGTCACACCTTAATTAACATTAAAGGCTGGATTATAGTTCTTGGTGTGTGAAGGTGCTGTCTGATCAGCCCAGGGAGAACACTGGGGAATGATTATATGAACTGACTGTGCTGCTAGAGTCCCCTGTGGTGTGCTGGTCATAGTTTATTCAGCATTTCACCTTCGTTTAATCAAATGTGGTGCAAACTCATTACAGTCACCCCCAAAAAGATGAATCCGAAGACTCCTTGTATCAAGCTGTTTTGGTGTCCAACATAAGTAAATGGTTCTACCCTGGAAAACCATGGGTGTCCAGCAGCAAAGCGTTAGAGTAGCGAATGCTAGCTCTGTGCTAAATCTCAGCATCCAAAATAAATTATGGTTTATTGCATGGCAGGGAAAAAAAAAAAAAAAAAAAACAAACAAAAAAAAAAAAAACAACAAAACCCCAAACAACAAAAAATCCCAGAATGCAGTCAGGATGCTAACGAACCAAACCAGCAACTGTGGGTGGGTGAAACCCAAATGACAGGACAGCACCAGGGAGCCTTACAAAATGTTACTATTCATCTAGTTGGAAATTATTTGGCCAGAACAGGGTTGAGTACTCCAAATTCTGTTTTCAATCCATTACTCAGTGATCAGAGTATCATTGATCTTGATAGATTTACTCTAAATTAGCAATGTAGCTAACACCAGAGCTGTCTGACCCATGTATTTACAGGATTAACTTTGTTATTGCTCTGAACTAAATCAAGATGGAAGAATCTCTTTCAAAGTGAATCTCGGACAGAGATCTTGGAGGCTGAGAGATCAGGACAAAGCATGGTAATATAATTTGGTTAAGGTATCCAGTGACAGATATGAAGCAATGATCTCCTTGCCCTAGGTAGCACAGGATGGACCCACACTTCTCAGAGGTCCAGCAGAGTGCAGGGCTACAGGCCTTTGCCTGAGGAGAGAGGTTCCTGCTTCATTGTGGCATGAGATAGGAAAAAGTTGGGTTGAAGGTGAAGGATTTTCCTGAGACCTTTTCAACCCAAAATGCAACTTCAAATACTTCTCACCTGCCAGTACCAATGTTAAATTGGGTCCCAAGGGTCTCACGTTCTGAATAAACGGGGGAGAAATGAACATTGCCAAGAGGCCATTGAATCACAAGGGAGAAGGAAAAGGTATTTGATGTTTTTGCTTCCTTCATGACATTAGCAATTCTTGCTTGCCCAGCGCAGGCTGAAGACTGATGAATTGCCAAAGCCATGTCACATGTTGTCTTTGCAGGATGCACAGAGCCAGGAAGAACAGGCGACACTGCAGTTCTTGTCTGTGTCCACAGCCCAGTGCCACAGACCTCCCCATCACATCTTCCATGTGGGAATGAGGGGGTTGGCTTAGCCTTCATTTTGATGTCAGATCTGCATCGTCCCTCGTTACCTTCTCCCCATGGGGAAACTGAGGCATGAGGCAGGTAAACGGTGCATGCAAAAAGTCTGTGATGGACCCAGGTTGCTGTAGACCTGAGCTGCAAAACTGTTCTTCCTTTCTTAGATTGTGTAGCACCCTGCAGCAGATCTTCCACTGGGCTGGTTGGCAGACCTGCCCAAACGGTAAGCACTGGAGGGGGTTGTGACATGAAGCACTTTGTGCAGTCAAGGATGGTATGGAAATCTCCAAAGTGTGTGCAGATACAACCTAGACAGGTTAGTCAACATAGGCCCAGAAAAGATAAATGTGTTGGGGCATGTGCAATTAGAAGGGTAAACAAATCTGGACAGCGGAACGACTTAGCTGATAGGGAAAGGTGGGATTTGAAGAAATTTTTAGGGTTTACTACAGGACTATCACAAATGGTCCAGAGTTCTGAATAACAGCATACCAAGGCACTACAAAAGTCACTGTATGTTTTGCCTGCCCTTGGATGACAGCAGTTGATGTTGAAGTTCTCCATATTTTCACCAGCTCCAAAGCTGAAATTTATCTTGTGGTGTTGTTTATTTAGTCTGACTAGTTCTGGACAAGGTGCTAGCCCCTCATTCATTTGTGCTTAATGCACAGCAGCAAGTCCAGCTGCTGAATATGGGGCTTTTCTCAGCAGTTGTCTGCATTAACGTCTGGCTACTAAGACCAAGCTGTGGTGCCAGACCCCCACGACACTGTCCAGACAAGGCTTTCCCAGAGTTGGATGAGCCTAGGGG